>KV013362.1:55298-68353 GCA_001598015.1 Dorcoceras hygrometricum
AGTTTCCGTGCGGGAATCGTGAATCCAGTACTTGTGTGACCCTCAATGGTTCAGGGATACAGCTAGCCGTGGGCCCACAACCATTGTGACTCCGAAATCACAATTTCGGACTTGCCCAACGGATCATGGTAAAGCGCCTAGCAACATCGCCCCATGATCCCCTAGGTATCACTGATAGTGCCTGCAAGAACCAGTTGGTCGTGGTTAGCATACAGTACGGTCCTTTCAACATATATAGCCCGATCAGATCAACGACCATTGGTAAATCGAGAGTCGCTAAAGATCCGATAACTATGCATACATCTTGGAGATCAAATAGTGACATCACGAGTGTTACTAGGTAAACTCATTTACCTAAAACACATCCAGTACTCTGGCCAGAGATTTATACACTATTATCCCCTCAGATATCATAGGATATCCACGCATGAAAGCGAGCGGTGAATCCTCGACAACGAAGCATCAACTCCTACATGCATCGGGACCTCACCCAATCCCGCCGCCTAATGACCCCAAATGAGTCGGCAAACAGGTCAAAGGGAGGCGCCTATCATGTAGAGCCTCAATGGCGTTTCGAGTAGTGAGGACTAATCAGTACAACCAAGACCTCGGACTTATCCACTCGACAAATGGTAACCACTTCGAAAGTCCGAACGAGGGTAGTTCGATAGATCATCAGGTCACTATCCATCTGCATGCTCAGAACATCACAGTGTTCCCTACCAATGAAACATGGTACTTCACATCGCAGATGCTAGTCTCAAGCTCGGGCGGCCTTATCCTCATTTTGACGACCCAATCGACTAGGAACGAATTCAGAATGCACAATGACTATTAGATGTGTTTCATGATAGCCATCATATCCACTATCACATCTAACATACACTATGATGCATTCTAGGTCTTTATACAACACAATTTTTAACATTATATATAACATATTGAAAATAAATAATGCCATAAATGAATGCGTATTTCATAAATAAATATTGTCATATACAAGAGCCTATAAAACCCACACGCCACAAGTTGGCTAGTTGGGCATCTACTCTAACAGTATGAAGCGAGACATTTCCAGGTTTGTTTCAGAGTGTCTAACCTGCCAGCTGGTGAAGGCAGAGCATCAAAGACCAGCTAGAATGTTGAAGCCCCTGCCCGTACCAAAATCTAAATGGGAGAGCATTGCTATGTATTTTGTAGTTGGATTACCCAGAACTATCCATGGATACAATTCCATTTGGGTTGTAGTAGACCGTCTCACTAAATCAGCTCACTTCCTACCAGTGAAGATGACCTATGATACGAACAAATACGCCGAGCTGTATGTTAAGGAAATAGTGAGCCTGTATGGTATTCTAGTTTCAATCGTATCCGATAGGGATCCCAAGTTTACATCATCTTTCTGGAAGAGTTTACACAAAGCTATGACTTTCAGCACGGCTTTTCATCCCCAAACATATGGTCAATCTGAAAGGGTGATTCAAGTACTGGAAGATCTACGTCGAGCTTGTATCATAGATTTTTCCGAGAGCTAGGTTTTAAAGATACCGTTGGTAGAATTTACGTATAACAACAGCTTTCAAGCTTCAATCCAGATGGCCCCTTACGAAGCTCTTTATGGTCGACACTGCAGGACACCCATTCACTGGGACAATGTAGGTGAGCGAGCTGGTCTGGGTCCAGACATTGTAGAGCAAACAGCTGAAGCAGTTAGGAAGGTTCGGGATCGATTGAGAACAGCTCAAAGCAGGCAGAAGAGCTACGCCGATAACAGACACCGTGAGCTGAGTTTTGAAGCTGGAGATCATGTGTTTTTTAAAGTAGCTCCAACGAAAGGAGTGATGAGACTTGGAAAGAAGGGTAAGCTGAGTCCAAGATTCATTGGTCCTTACAAAATTTTGGACAAGGTAGGAACTCTGGCTTATCGATTGGCATTACCCCAGCACCTGTGTTCAGTGCACAACATTTTCCACATATCTGCTCTTAGGACATACGTTCCCATCCCATCACATGTACTGAGCTATGAACCAATCCAGCTTGCACCCGATCTGAGCTACGAAGAGAGACCATAAAGTATTCTTCATAAGGAGAATAGGAAATTGAGGAATCGAACCATTCCGATGGTCAAAGTGCAGTGTTCTAACCAATCAGAATAGGAAGCGACATGGGAGACCGAAGCTGATATGCGTAGCCTTTACCCGGAGCTGTTTGATAAGATTTAAATTTCGAGAACGAAATTTCAGTTAGGAGGGTAGAGTCGTAACTCCCCAAAATCCATAGGATCACATTTTTTAGCCTTCTTCTTTTGAAGGGCTATTTTGATATTTGTGCTTACAGCTATAGTTTAAGCTAGTTCTTTTACCTAAATTGATTTCTTCTCTTCCAGCATAGAAGCACGGTCCAGAAGGTTCCTAGAAGGATGCGCCTCAAGCACAACCCCGAGCTGGCAGTGATTTTATATAAAATTCTTTGGATATGTGAGTTCAGTTTTCAATAAAAATTGTAGTAGTAGATTTCAAAATTTAAAGATGTAGTAGGGGGTTTTTGATAAATTATGTGGGTTGGTAAGGTGAACCATGCCTCTTCCTGTACTATATACCTACTACCAATCATGCTTCTTACAAAATGACATTTTGAGAGTTATAGAGCTCACTTTCACGAAAGAAAACTTCAGTTTCCAAAATACTTAGAATCTCGATAGCTTGTGATTGTGGTGGCATTCAACCGAGGTCCTTTGTTTTTCGTGATTCGCAGTTAAGTCAATTAAAGCTAATTCTTTGCTGCATCTAGAGAATATATATTGTTTCTTCGTTTTCTGTTGATTGCTTGCCTGATGCATGTGTAAGTTTCAGTTCAGTTCATGTTCACGTTATACAGAGGTTTGAAGTATGAGAGTTATGGGTTCACAGCAGCGATGTTTAAAGCTTTGAGAAAACTCACCAGTTTGTCTTTTAGCAAGAACAAGGTTGTATTTCAAAAACACTGAACTGTACAAGTTCGAGTTACGTATGAACCATAGAAAAGCTTATTATTTCCGATGTACTATAGAGTTCTGGATATGGCTCCAAACGGATAGGCGGTGCTGCTTTGACTGGGATTTATTTTCGATTTGATAAGCTGAGCTGGTCTGTTTAGGGATTGTCCGTGCTGGTACAGTACCCTCAAACTGAGCTGATTTATCCCATGCTGATACAGTACCCTCCAACTGAGCTGATTTATCCCGTGCTGATACAGTACCATCCAGCTGAGCTGATTTAGCCCGTGCTGGTACAGTACCCTCATCTGGTCTATCCAAAATTGAATTGAGTTCAACCTTTCTACCCGAGCTGACTACCCATCACGAGCTGATCCAGCTTGCATCCGTGCTGGACTACCCTTTCTCAAGTTCAGCTCTTCACTTTTATTGAACAGACTTCACGGAATAATCCCAATACCAGTAATCGATAATCAATTACTCCTTATTGAGATCCTTTTTAATTCCTTGACACCCTATTCTTCTATTAATCACCCGATCTGGTTTCAGTTACCATCAGCTCACAGCCCAGCTGTACGCTCAATGAGGTTTTAAAAGTTAAATGAGTTTTAAGAAGTTGAACCCCATGATTTTAAGTGATCGGCCTCCGATCAAGTGCATTGTTTAAAAGATATTTCATCAGTTTAAAGGAAGTGAATTTAAGTTTTAAAGGATTTATGGCATATATAACAGACGGTCCACAGGAAGGGTGAGTGAGCTGGTTGACGGACCAGAGTGCCCCTTCACGAGGAAAGGGACAGGATTATGGTTAGCAAACTACAATCCCTTTCACAGCTAAGTTGGATTTATTTCCCCAGTTCCTGAATTCAGATGTTTGCTTGATCAAGCGTCAGGACCTAAGGTGAGCTTCTAGGCCTTAAGTCACAAAGAAAATAGGGCGATCTCGGTTGATATCCTGATCCGATTTTTATGAGAAAGATTTGATCTTAAGCTGAATTCCTTTAAATTATGTCTTTAACTTATGTATGTTTATACCTACATTATGTGACCTTGTTACCCTCAGTTTTACTTGGTGAGACCCTAGGCTCATTAGTTTTCCTAGTGCAGGTGAGGCAGCTCAGGGGCAGGCGAGAGGTGCGAGCTGAACCAGCTTGGGGGCGTATGTGTTTATTGAAGGCCAGTGTTTTCATGCTGTTGTTTTTTTATCTTTTCAAAACTGTATTAAGATCTCTTACAACAATAGAGGATTCATATAGAATTCAAGAAGTTGTAATATCCTGTTTGTAATTCGAACGAATTTTTGTATCCAAAGCTGACCTTACTGTTGTTCGTATCAACCGTTCTATATTTCAAGCCGTGGAAGGAAATACAGCTTCCACTTTATGCTTTTAGCCCTTTCATTTTCCGCTTTAATCTTTTTACTCCAATCCGTTGACTCCCTTGGGTTTGGGCATCACAATTAAAATATTCGTTTACCATCTGGCCTTGTGTCCTAAGAGGTGCAATAGGGCTACCAATGACCAGTTCAGGTGGATGATTTTTATTCCATCGGAGACCAAGTCCGTAGGAGGTTGCTGCTTCCTCAGGTACAGTAGTTTCTTCATCCTCATCATCAGCCTGTGTGCGATCTGCATCAGCTGGCGCCTGATCTGGATCAGTTAGCATGCGATCAGCCTCAGCTTACACATGATCTGCATCAGTTGGCGTGCGATCTGCCTCAGCTTGTGTCTGATCTGGATCAACTTGCACGCGATCTGCATCGTCTTGGATAACTTCTGCTGGTCTTTGAACCTGTAACTCATCATCGTTTGATTCAAGCATATTAGTAGTTTATAACCTATTGCTAGTATCATTGAGTGAGGCTATTTAATTCGAACAAAGCTAGACTCATCAAATCTAACATGAACTGACTCTTCAACTGTCAGCATTCTATTGTTGAAAACACGATAATATTTGCTAACAGCTGAATAATCGAGAAAAATGCCAATATCAGAATGTGCATCGAAAGCAGTTAAATTCATTTTAGCATTCTTATGAATGTAACAACCAAAACTTTAACATATTCAATGTTTGGTTGCTTGCCATTCCAGATCTCATACGGTGTCTTTTGCTGCTTCTTGTTAATCATTGATCTGTTCTGTGTATAGCATGCTGTATTCACCGCTTCAGCCCAAAATTTTTGAGAAATCCCGGAATCAGCAAGCATAGTTCTTGCGGCTTCTTTTAAAGAACGATTACGACGTTCAGCGAGCCCGTTCCGCTGAGATGATCTAGCCGCAGATAACTCATGCCTGATTCCTTTGTGTCCAAGATAGGAGGATAAAGTTTGAATTAAAATCTCGGTACAACGATCACTCCTAATACGATCAGTAGAAGAATATTTTTTTCATTTGGAAGATGGTTTAAAATCTTTATGAGTTGGTCCGTGCTCTGATCTTTTGATTTTAAAAATATTACCAGGTAAACCTGGAGTAATCATTGACAATCACAAGGCTATACTTCGTTCCCCCTAAGCTGGATATCTGGACAGGGTCAAATAGGTCCATGTGCAAAATTTCCAAGCCCCGGGAAGAAGAGATACATCCCTTGTTTTTAAAAGTAGATCTGACTTGCTTTCCAAGCTGACAAGCTGAACATAATTTATCTTTTGTAAAATCAATTTTGGGTAAACCAGTGACCAAATCTTGCTTACACATACTGTCTATAGTTTTAAAATTCGTATGATTCATGCGTTTATGCCACAACCAAGCTTTAGAAGAATTTGCAACCAAACAGGTAGGTTCAGTTACCAGCTGTCCTGACCAGTTCACTTTATAAGTGTTGCCCGACCTATGTCATGTTAGGACGGTCATACCAGATGGGTTCTGAACTGTGCATGTGTGCTTGTGAAAACTCACTACATAATCATTATCACATAATTGACTAGCTTATCAGATTATAGCACAGGTTTTCAACAATTAGTACGTCATTTATAACTATGTGACCATGGAGAATCTTACCATTGCCCATAGTTTCACCTGTTGAGTTATCGTCGAAGACGATCTTTGGTCCTCTAGAGTATTTGACGTCCGACAGAAGCTTGTGATTACCAGTCATATGTCTGGAACATCCATTGTCCATACCATTCTGATTTCCTGAATACCTACAATCAGAAGACAAATTTTGGTACCCAATTTTACTTGGGTCCAGATTGGATTAACCCTTTCGGGACCCATACTTGAATTAACTTGACAGTTTTTCCCGTATATGTGTCCACTAGGGTGCGTGCTGAAGTACTGTGTGATATTTTGAATCTTGGTTTTGTATTCTGACCATTCAGATCATGTCTGAACTGAACTGCTCTATTGTGCTTCCTTACCTTCACTGAACTAAGCCTTTGCTGGTTCAGATCAGATGACTGTGAACCAGCTTTTGCTCGATCCTTGTCCAGTCTGTTCTTTAGCGAGCTAGGCTTGGAGTTCTTGGGTTCAGCATAGCCTATACCAAATTTTCCCTTCTGGTTCAGCTTGGACACATTTTGATTATCATACTTAACCGTCAAGTGTATCATGTATCACACTGTCTTTGAAAAAACTCATTCTTTTGAGCTTGTAATCTGCCAGATTTGATTTAGTACTAGTATCAATAGAGCTGCTTTCGTCAGAGCTGAAGCCCAGTCCAGTTCTGTCATTTAATGGCTTCTGGACTTCATGCAGCTTGCCTAATGAAATAAAAGACTTTGTCCAAGATCTCATCACCAGATTTAGTTTATCATTCTCTGAGCTCGTTAGACTTAGATCTCAAGGATTTACTCTCCGTTTTCAGCTTACTCAACTCAATCTTTAGACTGTCTGAATCATCAAGTTATAAAAATCTTGCATCATCTGACTTGTCTTTCAGACACTCGTTTTTGGCTTTAACATCCTCGAACATCTGAGACATCTTCTTGTACTCATATACCATTTCGTAAGTGCATTAACGAGATCTTCTTGCATAAACATACTGTTTGAGAAATCAAATACCTCGTCAGTGTCATCAGCCATCAGAAACTGTACATCCTCTTCACTGTTGCTTGATGAGATGCTGGAAGTGCTCTCATCTGAATCAGAATCAGTCTATTTGCTTTTGCTTTCCTCTGCTACTAGCACTTTGTGATCCCGCCTTTTGATGTATGGTTTCTTATCGGTGCAGTGTCGTCTGTGATCTGAAGTCCTCTTATCATCCTGCTTAGGTTTTGTGCAGGCTGTAGCAAAATGTCCTGGTCTGCCACATTCAAAACATTTCATATCATTAGTAGTATTCTGTCAGATTTATGTGCTTTAATTGAAAAAGAGGGTGATTGAGTATTTCTCATGAATTTCCCAAACTTCTTAATGAAGAGGTACATAGCACCATTACTGATCTGCTCAACTGTCTTCTGTGATTTTCTTCTGTTACAGCTAATGCATGTGTAGGTTGAGACGTGGAAGGTCCTTCTTTCGATCTGGTCTCTAGTTCAAATTCATAGGCCTTCAGGTTCGCAAACAGATCATGGAGTTCCAGTTTGTTAAGGTACTTCGATTCCCTCATCGCCATTGTTTTTACATCCCACTCCTTGGAAGAGCTCTCATGACTTTTAGCGCAAGTTCTCTGTTGTTGTATTCTTTGCCAATTCTGGTCAGCTTTATAACCACTGAGCTGAATCTCTCATCAAACTCAATCATTGTTTCACCAGATTTCATCTTCATGGATTCAAACTTCTGCAGGACTACTGTGAGCTTGTTTTCTTTGGTTTTTTCATTGTCCTCATAGAGCTGGATTAGTTTCTCCCAGATTTCCTTGGCCGTGACGCAAGTCTGAATTTTGCTGAACATACTATTGTCCAGCGTCTTGTAAAGGATATGTTTTGCCACGTTGTCCAAGTTAGCTTTCTTTTTATCTTCTTACGTCCATTCTAGTCTGGGATTTTCAACTCATTGCGCTGCACTGGAGGAGATGGCCATAGCAGTGTTTGGCTTCATAATCTTTGTAGGACCATCTGTGGTGACGAACCACATATCGTCAGCTTGAGCCGCCAGGTAAGCTTGCATCCTTATCTTCCAGACATCGTATTCCTCCTTAGAAAACATCGGAATTTTATTGTGAGAGATCGACATATTTAATAAGTGCAAGTGTTCAGACGCTTAGATGACCGAGCTCTGATACCACTTGTTGGATCGAAAATACAGTTGAAACAGCTCAGGAGTTCAGAAGGGGGGTTGAATGAACTCCTTCACTATTTTTCGCAAAACTATTTTCAAAAAGATTTTTAAAACATTCGGCTACCTCTAAGCTGTGTTACCAGCTTTGGAGAATCTCAGTGTGCTACTGTTCTCTCGGATATGTGCGGAAAGAATTCGATTGAACAGTGAATAGATAAGTTAAAAACTGAAAGCAGTAAGTAAAACTAAGTGTAATAAAATAAAAGGGACAAGAGTTTCTTTATGGAAGTTCGGAGCTTAAACTCCTACGTCTCTCATGGTGCCAAAATAGGATCAAAACAAGTAATAGGAGTTCAGAAGGGGGGGGGTTGAATGAACTCCTCCAATTTTTATTTTCGAAAACCTTAAAATCTGTTTTTAGCAAGTCACGCTAAACACAAATCTGTGTTACCAGATTTGTGAGGCTCTCGGTCACTTCTGTTTTCTCGGTTAACAAGTTTGTGCGGAATAAAACCGATTGAACAGTGAACAGTAATATAAATGTAATGCACGTAAGTAAAAGAGAGTCGAGAATTTGTTTCTGGAAGTTCGGATATCAATATCCTACGTCTCCCCTTCTTCCGCCTCGGAAGGATTCCACTAGAAGACTTTGATGGTTACAGGCAATCTGCAAACACCCACCCACACAAGCAGCACCTGTATGGACTCCTAGCAACGCACTACTGCAACAGACGTCTCTGCTGCAATACAATCTCCTACGCAGATACACTGCGAAAACCAAATGACTTGGCTATTCGAATTGCTACACACAGCAACTCGTTACAGACTCAACTATGGATATACAATGAGCTTAATACAATTGAGTGCTGTAATCTTCTTGTTTTGAATCAATCAAATTAGTTTACAAATGTAAACCAGAAGATATATCTCGAAGATGAAATCTGTTAAGAACAAAAGGAATGTTCTTCGAGATGTGTTACTGGGACTCGATTGTTCTTCAATGGAGTGTGTGAGAAATCCCAGTAATAGATGCGAGAGATAGTGTTGGTGAAGAAGAAGTTCTCTGTTTTAATTTTTCACCTTATATACTCTGATTTTGTGTATTGGTGTCGATTTTCTTCACACCTTTTCTTTTTACCAACCTTCGTATGAAAAGCCTTTTATTCAAATATGGCCGTTAGACAAATTCCAATCTCTTCTGCGCTTGTTACGGCTAAATCGTCTTCTTTCCATTTCCGTGCAACGCTCCTCTGTAAATTGTACTATTTCCCAGAATAGTACAAATCTTGTTCCCTTGAATTGAGGCATTATGCGCGACTCTATTTCAGCCATTGATTCTTTCCATCTTGAGCGTTGATTCCATTACAACAGCTTCTGTAATGTTATCTGCTTCTGCTGATTTTAACTTTCGTTCTTTTGTACTACTTCTTTTGTTTACATACTGTTTCGCTCACTTCTTCACCATTCTCTGTTTGCAATTGCTGATTGCAAACATTATTCTTTTCTTATCTCTGTTTGTATCTTTTTCAGTTTCTCTTCCAACTGTCTTTGAAAAATTCTTCGCACATTCCTGTTTGCAGCTTCGCAACTTTCCTGTTCACATATACTGGTTTCAAATATTTCTTCTGTTGTTCAACTACTCCACTGGTTCGTTCTATTGATCAATATCTGATTTATTTCTCTTGTTCGTTGTTCCAGTAGTTGTGTAATTCAAAACATCTTCTGTCCAGTATCTGGGATCGTTTGTTTGCTTACTCTTCGTTTAACTGCAGAGTCAACTACACTTTCCTCTTTTCTTCATATCTGGTTTTCGCTACTTCTGCTGATTGATCAGCAGGAGTTTCTTCCTCTGCTGGTTTCTCCACAATCGGCAATATTTTCAACATCTTCTGCTGATATCTTCGATAACTTCACCTGCTGATATCTTCGATAACTTCACCTGCTGCTGGTTTAAGAAGAGCACTGTAGCTGTCTACTGATTTCCATTAAAGAATGCACCTGCTGGTTACTCTTAAGGATGTATCTGCTGATTATCAATCGTGCACTCCAACGACGTCGTTCCAACTTACTTCAACGCTGTCGTTTTGAAATTCTTTAACGGAATGACTTTGATGCATCTGCCGATTTCTTTCAACGATTCTATCTACTGAAATAATGCTTCTGCTGATTTCTCTATTTTCTCTTCATCGCATTCTACTAGATTTCTTCTGTTATAACAAATCGGATCTCTTCACAATATATCTTACTGATTTCTTTCAGTTAACATCACAAATCATAATCTTCTCATCACAGCGTTTTCTTCTGTTTAATGCCTTCTGAATCAACAACTTTCTTCTGCTGGTTTCTCCACACTTCAAGAATTCTACTCTTTATCCAAAATTCCGCTTTTCAATATCTGCTAACAGCTTCTCATGTTGTTCACAGTAGAACAACATTTGATATTAAGTCTTGAAATCGTATTTCTTGTTCAGATTCCTCAATCTTCGCATTTTCAGATTTCTGCCTTTATCCAACTGCTGCACCATCTTTGCCTTAGATCAGTATTTCTCCCTTTTTATCAAACGTTCTTCCTATAATTCTTTTCTTCTCGATACAATTCCTAATACTACTTCTGCGCACTACGTAAATATGTTAGTAACACAAAAATAGGTTTTGTGTAATTCAAAACACATTCTGGATCTGTTTACACAGATCCAACAATCTCTCCCTTTTTGATTTACACAAAACCTTAAATAACATATGCATGTTATAACAATTCTCTCCCTTTTTGTGGGAATCAAAAAGGGTTCGAACTCAGGTTTTCCCGATGAATGGAATTTTGATTTTGAAATCAAAACAGATTTTGGGAAAAGTCCATATGCAACAGTATGCTATGATTTTAGCTTACAACAAGCAGACGGGAGTTAACAAATAAACCAAAAACAGATTATCACTCTCCCTAAATTTATGGACCTTTCAAAACAAATATCATGAGGTCTGTTCATATGTTCCCCCTAAATAGTAGATCATATTTCATGAGAAAATCTATAAGACGTCAGCACAATCATACAATTATGGCAGTTCTAAAAGATCGAGAGTAGTTCAGAGTATGAGAACTTAGCGTCCGATAGATGTTCAGCTTCATTGATTTGTTGGATGGAGATATCACCAAAAATAATTTTCACTCCTTTGTGAGGTGTGACATCTGATAACCACTTCGCACACCTACTGTCCAGATATGAGATGACGGAATTTGTGGATTTGTACCTGTTCTTCTGCGATCACTAAAACAAACTTTGGTACCCAATTTTACTTGGGTCCAGATTGGATTAACCCTTTCGGGACCCATACTTGAATTACTTTGATCGTTCTCCCAGTATGTGAATCCACAAGGGTGCGTGCCGAAATATTGTGAGATCTGTTATGAATTAATTTCGCACTTTGACCATTTGGATTTCGTTGGAAATGAACCTTTCTACAACCAGATTTCATTTTCGTAGAATGGCGCTTTTGTTGGTTAGAAACAGATGTTTTGAAATCAGATTTTCATTGTTTTTGATAAGTCTGTTTCTTAGCCAACTTGGTCTATTGAACTCGGTTCTAACATACCCGATGCCATTGTTACCTTCCTGGTTCATCTTCCCTGAAATCTGGTCATTGTACTCAATCGACTCATTTATATCGTGTGCCACACTGGATTTGACAAAATTCATTTTGTTGAACTTGTCTCCTGCCAGATTTGACTGAGTACTTGTTTCCCCAATATAATTTTTACCAAAATCGAAGCCCACACCAGATTTGTCATTTATTGACTTCTGGTTATCGGTTATTTTATTTAGGGAAGCATAGGATTTTTGCCAGGAGCTCACTAAATAATTTAATTCATTATTGTCAGAGGTGAGCTCTTCGATCTTCATCCTCAAAGATTCATTCTCGGTCTTTAGCTTAATAATTTCAGTTTTCAAACTGTCAGAAGGGGGGGGTTGAATGAACTCCTCCAATTTTTATTTTCGAAAACCTTAAAATCTGTTTTTAGCAAGTCACGCAGCTTAATAATTTCAGTTTTCAAACTGTCAGAAGGGGGGGGTTGAATGAACTCCTCCAATTTTTATTTTCGAAAACCTTAAAATCTGTTTTTAGCAAGTCACGCTAAACACAAATCTGTGTTACCAGATTTGTGAGGCTCTCGGTCACTTCTGTTTTCTCGGTTAACAAGTTTGTGCGGAATAAAACTGATTGAACAGTGAACAGTAATATAAATGTAATGCACGTAAGTAAAAGAGAGTCGAGAATTTGTTTCTGGAAGTTCGGATATCAATATCCTACGTCTCCCCTTCTTCCGCCTCGAAAGGATTCCACTAGAAGACTTTGATGGTTACAGGCAATCTGCAAACACCCACCCACACAAGCAGCACCTGTATGGACTCCTAGCAACACACTACTGCAACAGACGTCTCTGCTGCAATACAATCACCTACGCAGATACACTGCGAAAACCAAATGACTTGGCTTTTCGAATTGCTACACACAGCAACTCGTTACAGACTCAACTATGGATATACAATGAGTTTAATACAATTGAGTACTGTAATCTTCTGGTTTTGAATCAATCAAATTAGTTAACAAATGTAAACCAGAAGATATATCTCGAAGATGAAATCTGTTAAGAACAAAAGGAATGTTCTTCGAGATGTGTTACTGGGACTCAATTGTTCTTTCAATGGAGTTTGTGAGAAAGCCCAGTAATAGATGCGAGAGATAGTGTTGGTGAAGAAGCTATTCTCTGTTTTAATTTCTTCACCTTATATACTCTGATTCAAAAATGGCCGTTAGACAAATTCCAATCTCTTCTGCGCTTGTTAAGGCTAAATTGTCTTCTTTCCATTTCCGTACAACGCTCCTCTGTAAATTTGTACTATTTCCCAGAATAGTACAAATCTTGT
>KV013363.1:0-10477 GCA_001598015.1 Dorcoceras hygrometricum
GAACTAATTCAGAATACACAGTGACTATTATATGTGTTTCATGATAGCCGTCATACCCACTATCACATCTAACATACACTATGGTGCATTCTAGGTCTTTATCCAACACAATTGTTAACATTATATAAACATAATGAAGATAAAGAATGCCATAAACAAATGCGAATATCATATATAAAGACTGTGATATACAAGAGTCTATAAACCCACACGCCACAAGTTGGCTAGTTGGGCATCTACTCTAACAGATTGTTGAGTTAAGCGTGCAAGGGTGAGAACAGTACTGGGATGGGTGACCTCCTGGGAAGTTCTCGTACGTCAAGCTACTGACGTTGCGCCGCTTGATCTGGTTGGCCATGTGGGCTGTAAAAGTATGATGCCAGATCTTAACGGGTAACACTATCTCTGCTGAGGATAGGGCCGGCGGTATGGGAAGGGTAAGACTGATCTCTAAGGGCATTGAGACAGCATCAGCAGTTAGACACGCACCTCCCCTGACTCATGGGTCTAATAGCCCAACCCTAACGCACATAATAGGTGCACTCTGCGCTGCCACATTATAAGGAAATAAAGTTGCACATTGGATAACAGCTATAGCTTTTGGCCTAGTGGTAAGCGCTTGATCCTAACATTTTGAAAAATCATCAACTACTGCAAGGGTGTAATTCGTTCCCCCTAAGCTCGTTACTGAAATAGGACCAAAAAGATCCATATGCAAGAGCTCAAGGCAACGGGTAGAACGTTTTCCACCTTTATTTTTTAAAGTCGATTTTATTTGCTTCCCCAGCTGACATGCGACACAGATCTTATCCTTAGAAAATTTTAATTTGGGCATACCAGAAACCATATCATGCTCACTCAACTTAGCAAGTGTTTTGAAATTTAGATTGTTCATTCGTTGATGCCACAACCAGCTCTTGGAAGAGTTAGCTGTAAGACATAGCTGTTCAGTCCTCAACTTCTCTGACCAATCGATAACGTAGGTATTCCCCGAACGTTTACCCACCAATACGGTCAGATCATTTGAGTTCTGAACTGTGCACGTGTGTTGTTGAAAGTTAACTATGTAACCTTTGTCACATAGCTGACTGATACTAATCAAATTGTAACTAAGGTTATCAACAACTAAAATATCTGAAATAGAGATGTTACCATGGGTAAGCTTACCCTTACCCACAGTGTTACCGTGAGCATTGTCACCAAATACTATCTTTGCTCCTTTGTGTGGAACAACATCTGTCAACAGCTTTGGGTTCCTTGTCATATGTCGCGCACACCCACTGTCTAGGTACCACAAGTTTGATACATCAGCTGGTTCGTACCTGTTATCATGCAATCATAAAACCAGCTTTTGGTACCCAATTTTACTTTGGTCCTGATTGGATTACCCCTTTCGGGACCCATACTTGAATGACCTTGACAGTTTTTCCAGTATAAGTATCCTTAAGGGTCTGTGCATAATTGTGAGGTATGTTGAGTTTCGATTTCATCTTTTGACCACTTAGATCTCTCCTCGGCTGAGTCTTTGTCCAACCAGATTTTTCCTTTCTTGAATTATGCCTTGGCTGGTTGGGAACAAAATACTTGGAACCAGATTTCGCTTTATCCTTGTCCAGTCATATATCACGTTGGCTTTGACAAAGCTCATCTTGTTGAACTTGTCATATGCCGACTGTGATTGAGTGCTTGTTTCTCCTTCACTACTGTCACTACTATTGAAACCCAAACCAGTTCTATTGTGCACTGATTTTTGGATTTCATGCAGCTTGTGGAGAGCACGAGCTGATTGATTCCATGAGCTCATTTCTTTAGTTAATTTTTCAACTTCAGCCTTGAGCTCACTAGATTCATTTCTCAACAAATCATTCTCAGCTGTCAGCTTACGCAACTCAATCTTCAAGCTGTCAATATCCTCAAGCTCACAGAACTTGATTCAATCGAACTACTTTTCAGACTTATGTTTTTAGCTTTAACTTACTCGAATGAATGAGAAAGCTTCCTGTACTCTTTGACCATGTCATTTAGTGCACTGACAAGCTCTTCTCGTGTAAATTCAACGTTAGAGAAATCGAATACCTCGTCATCCGATGTCTGGTCAGCCATAAAATAGTGAACCTCTTCCTGTTCACTATCACATGATGAGGAGCTGCTGGATGAAGATTCTGAGTCAGTATCTGCCCAGCTCTTGGTGCTTTCCTCAGCAACCAGTACTTTCCTATCATTCTTTTTGTTGGGCCTTTTGTCAGATCTTGTTCTCATCCTCCTGTCCCTGGATCGCTCCTTCGATCTATCAACAGATCTTTCATCAGTCTTGTCCTCTCACTTGTATCTATCCTCCTTCTTCTCGTCTCTTCGATATCTATCATCCATTCTCTTGTCATCCCTGGATCTATCCTCCTTCTTTGGCTTATTGCAATCAGCTGCAAAATGCCCTGGACGACCACAGTTAAAACAAGTTAAATCAGTATTAACTTTATCAGATTTATGTTAATTATTATAAGGATTAGAAGGGTTGAAAGATCTTCTCATGAATTTTCCAAACTTCTTAACGAAGAGGGATATGACGTCATCGCTGAGTTGATCAGCCGTCTTGCTAGTGCTTGGAGAGCACTGTTCAGTAGTTACAGCAGCTAGTGCTTTCGTTGGCTGGGAGGTTGATGGGACTTCAGATCTTGTTTCGAGTTCAAATTCATATGCTTTCAGGTTTGCGAACAAATCGTGAAGCTCCAGTTTGTTCAAATCTTTTGATTCCTCATAGCCATGGTTTTCACATCCCACTCTTTTGGTAATGCTCTCATGACCTTCAACGCCAACTCTCTGTTACTGTATTCTTTGCCAAGACTGTTCAACTCGATGACAAATGCACTGAAGCGCTCGTCAAATTCAGTCATTGTTTTGCCGTCCTTCATCTTTATTGACTCGTATTTCTGCTGAGCCATGGTCAGCTTGTTCTCCTTTGTCTCGTCGCTTCCTTCACATATCTGGGTCAGCTTTTCCCAGATGTCTTTGGCTGTGGCGCAGGTTTTGATTTTGCTGAACATATTTTTGTCTTTGTCCAGCGTCTTGTAAAGTATATCCCTTGCCACGTTGTCTAAGTTTTCTTTCTTTTTAATTTCACTTGTATACTCATGTCTGGCCTTCTCAAGGAACTGAGGCTCGCCATTGGATATAGCAAAAGCTAGATTATGCTTCATAATCTTTAGCGGCCCTTCAGTGAGGACAACCCACATTTCATCATCTAGAGCAGCCAGATGCGCTTGCATGCGTATCTTCCAGTCATCATAATCTTCTCTGGAGAACATAGGAATCTTGTTGTGAGAAATCATATTAATATATGAGATGAAGCACGAAAGATAACTGTTCAATACTGAGATACACATGCTCTGATACCAATTGATTGTCCCGAAAATAGGATCAATGTGGTTCGAAAACAGTTGCAAGAGTTCATAAGGGGGGGGGGGTTGAATGAACTCTTGGGTATTTTAAATTTTCCGAAACCTTTAAAATAGTTTTACAAGAGCTGCTTAACTTAAATCCGAGTTACAAGATTTAAGGATCTCAGTTTAATCAAATCTCTCGGCCAACAAAAGTTTGTGCGGAAAAAGGCCGATTAATTTGTGAACAGATAACTTAATAAATAAATGATGCGTAAAGTAAAGAGTAAGAGTTCAGAGTTTGTTTGTGGAAGTTCGGATATAAATATCCTACGTCTCCCCTTCTTCTTTTTCAGGAAGGTTCCACTAGAAGATTTGATTTGTACATGCCTTCTGCACACACCCGATCACCGAGCCTCGCTCAAGGTGAACTCCTAGCAACACCACAAATAACGCAGTCACAGCTGCTGGTTTACAACACAATATTTTCTCAAACGGCTTTTAAGATAGCACGTTTGTTACAGACTCAAATGGATATAACAATGAGATACAATGCTATTGACACTGTAAATCCTCTGATTTCTTTTACAAGAAAATCGATTCAGCTAATGTGAATCAGAGGATGACTCGAAGGTATTTCTATGAATATCAGCGGTTGTTTTTCTTCGAGTGTTTGAGCTTTTTGAAAATGGCTTCTGTAGAGTATAAGCTCGAGAAAGGTTGAGACTCAAAATTAGCAGAGTAACAGCAAGTAAACAATAGCGAGAGCGAGAGTGTTTCTTCAATTCAAATCTTCTGCTATTTATACTCTTCGCTCAACGGTCGATTAATTCTGTTAAGGAAATAAAATCCCTTTTTAATTTCTGAAAGTCGTACGCCATCAATCCTGCTCCACTACATGGTAAATCGCATATCGTCAGAGGCAAAAATATAATTTCCATATATGTACAATCCCGTTGTAACGACCTCTGCAAATGTGTACTATTTACCCAAAAATAGTACCAATCTTGTCTCCTTAATTCCAGGAAATTTGTACGATTCTGTTATGGCCATCGATCTTTTCCAAAATGAGTAATCGATTGAATTTGAATTAACTTAACGCTTGCGCCTGAAATCTTTTTCTGTTGACAGATATATATATTACTTGAAGACGAGAGAATAGTCCATCGCTGTTCGAATAAATATCTGTCGTGGTAAAAAAATATCTGACCAATTTCATTTTCAGAAAGGCTAACGTCATCATATCTGTTATACAAACATTGTGCTGCTATCCGTTGAAAACACTGTAGCGGTAACTGTTCCTCTTACTGTAGCGATATCTGATGGTGACGTCACGGTCTCTGATAACTCTACCATATACACATATCTGTTGACAGCATCCTTCGCTTGTTAACCTTATCGTATAGTTCCTGTTGAACTTTACTGTTACGATATCTGACGACAGTAACCTTCTCTATTCCAACATCAACCGCTGTTGGCAGATACCTTTGGTATAATTACGATGTCTGTTGGCAGCAACCATCACTCTGAATACACTTCCAACAGTAACTATCTGACCCGATAACCCACACAACTGATTCGATAACCCGACTGTCTCAGAACCCGAATCTGATCAACTCGATAATTGTAATTCAAACCAATCACCGTTGTCAGCAACTCTGATATCTTATGAAAAGATTATTCGAATATCATAGTTAAGTCCAATTCTTTTCTCATTTTTGTTATCACCAAACTATAAATTTTATCCTAACAATAAGCCTCAACTAAACCTGTATGAAGAAAAGACGATAATTTTAACGATCACATTTCTCTAATTGAAATTATAATAAATTTGAGGTTTGAATTGAATGATACTCAAAATTTGTATTTGGTCAAAAGACAATTAACCAAATACTTCTGGGCTAAAGTGCAAACGTATAGAAGTTTCAGCTCACGGATAGAAAGAAAACAATTCAGAGCTGTGAATATTTTCGGAATACAGATAAACTTTACAAAATAATTTTGTTCAGTGTACAAAGAACTGTTTATGGGATAACTGATACAATTTCTTTACAACTGGTCGATCTCAATTCTAAGCTGAACAAAATATGTAATCTGTACTAGCACAGAAATGCAAGTTCCATGATAAATACCCTAGATCTAATCTAGCTTGTGCCCACAAGCAACCTCTAAACCTGATCACCTTCACTTAGGAAAACTAGTGAGCCAGAGACTCAACAAGAAAATCTGGATTTACGAAGGCAGGAAGTACAAGCATAAAAATAACTTTAAACTGATAGCTGTAACTGAAAGCTCGTAAGCTGATAAATATAAATTGTAAAACTATAAACTGGTAAAGTAAGTAACTTTAAAGCATAACTTTCTCGAATACTCTGTTGTACAACAACCCACGGTATCCCTCATTTCTGTAGTGAAGTGTGAACGAAAGCTCTCCTTAGGTATTAGTCACTTGATCAAGCTTAAACTGGTTCTAGGTGGAGCCGGATCCAATGAGTCTTTTGCCGTTGTCCACACGCTCTAATCTTTGACTCTGTTGGCAGGGCACTTCGATCCGTCGATCGATTACCACACACCCTCTGTTGGCAAGGAACTTTGGTCCGTCGATCGATTACCACACACCCTCTAGCTGTTCGTCAGTTATTCGTCAACCTTTGAAATATAATTCCTTTAAACTTTCTATAGAATATTCTATAAACTGATTTTCTCTGATTTGTATAAGATCGCTTTATTATATGGTTTTATATTTTAAAAAAATTTGATTTTCAAAATCTACTAGGAGTACATCGGAGTTCAATCGAAGAAGAAACTCGAATTATCTCAGGCTATAGAGACAAATAACGAATATCAGTGCTCTAAGGGAAGAACTATATCATGAAATTGGGTATAACTTCGAACAGATTAGAGTTATTCCTTTGAATCAAAACTAAAGGAAAGAAGAGTTAAACTTGAGATTACAGTATCAGTCAAGAGTGGACCTAAGCTGAATCAGACCAGCTCAGAGTATGAACAGATCGCGAGCGTAAACCAGCTCAGAATAGAAAATCAGATCTAGGTTGTTTGGTGCACTCAGATTAGGAAAATTCAACAAAAATTAACGAACATACTGGATTACAATGGTCAGAAAAAGTCAACTCAGTACGGACAATGAAATCAGATCACGAGCGTAAAACAGCTCAGGGAAAGGAAACAGATTGCGACTTAAAATCAGCTCGCAAAAATAAATAGATTGCGAGCTTAGCTCAATAATGATTAAAAGCTTAGAAAATTTCCTTAGTCCGAAGCAAACAAAAATATCTATGGAAACATTCCAGAAACAAAAACACAAATATGCTTGTAAGATACTTGCAGAACATCCCAGAAAATTAAAGAAGAAACTGAAGTGAACATTGTAAAACATTTTCGAACAACTTTTGTGAATCAAAATTCCAGCAAACCATTACTTTCTCAAGAAATCATCATAAACGCAACTCTGCGTTTGAGGAACTTCAAAATATTTCTCAAACCTTTAAAATTAACACAAACATGCAAGAAAAAAATCAATATATTCTTTCCAAAGTACAGCAAGAAACAGAGTTTACTTGTCTTAACAACGAACGACGATCAACAGAGATTTATCCGGCTTCAATAGCTCACAAACATGATCGGTCCCTTCAACAAGTTTTAAAACTTCAGCAGGTTTCATTTTTACAGAGAGCACCGCTTCTCAGAAGTTTTCCTCTACGTAAAGTTTTTGTAAATGAGGATAAATGGTGCATTTGCAAGTATTTATACAAAAATTTTAAATATAACATGATCAAAACACGATTTCGTTAAAAGTGCTACACTGCTTTTAAAACTAAACATGAACTGAACCAATTGGGTAAAAATCAGTTTAGAGGCGATCCGTGCTTGTCTTGCTTGACCGAAAAGCTCTTGCAACCGCGCTCCTAATCTGAAACAGAAATAGCATAGACAAAAGCTGATTGGCGATAAACAGTACAAATAGATCCCTCGAAACTTTAAACTTTATATTTACAGATTTATGGATTTCCGGCCGTTACAATAAGTACAAAGAGTCAGAATTTATAGAAGACTTTTGCAACAGCTAGAAACTTGAATCAAGGCAGAGGCTATAAATGCAATTGAACTGATACGAAGTAAAGATAAGCGAATGGAGACAAAAAATAGATGAAGAGAGAGGAATAACAAAGAGGCAAAAAGCAAAGAAGGGGATGATAGAGGGGTCACTGAAATGTACTGAAGATTATTAGATAGATGATAGTATGTGAGGAAACATGAGAGTATACACTGTAATAGAATAAATTCTCATACACATATTCACTCACATATATGAGATATGAACTGAAACAGATTAATGAGTGCATCATATCAGAAAAAAATTTTCTTAACACAAAGACGTTAAACTTGATGTTTGTAGTCTTAGCATAAAGACTTAAACATATGCAGTATGAAGTATATGTGTGACGCCCGGGGCTCAAAAAGAGGGCGGGGAGTGATCGTAGGTGCCAAGAGATTGTACGGACAATGAGCGGCTCTTGGCAAGCTTCTAAGCGAAGGGGCACATGAATGAAGCGATCCCACATCGAAAAGAGAGGGACTGGAAAGTTACAGATGCAATTGATGTTAGTTGAGGTACGCTTATTAGATTTAATTGGTACTAGTTATACCAACAAGATGCATCTTCTTTCGATAGCTCATCACTTAAGAACTCCAAAGTTAAGCGTGCTTGACCTGGGGAAATTTTTGGATGGGTGACCCCTGGGATGTTTCCCAGGGTGCATGCGAGCGAGGACAAAACACGCAGGAAGGACCAGTGTTGGTAAATGGGGACAATCGTTAAATTTGGGATGTTACAATTGTGAGACCCGAAATTTAATAAAGGTTAATAGGTGGAATTAATCGAATTTTAAGATTTCAGATTTGTGCGTGGACAAATCTGGTTGTCCAGCTTTCAATTGGAAGGCTTTGTTCGTATTTTTGGGTCAGATTCCATATTTGGAACAATTCTGGAAGTTTTGGAATTTTTGAGTTCAGCGATCAGATTTGTGCGAGATCTGTTTGGTTTAGTGGTGAAATCTGGAATCCTTGGCGCTTATGTATAGAGGTTTGCTAGCGTGTTTTTCTACTGGTTTCAAAACGACAGCGTTTGGATAAGTGGAGATGACGCCGTTTTGATTTAGCGCTAGAGAGAGAGATCTGTTCACGTGAGGTGTAGCGAGGTCTGTTGTAACGCCCCAAAATCCGTAGGACCATATTTATGCATTTCATAAATCATATGGGCCATTTTGGCAATTTTAAATATCATGTATCTGCTGAATTGTTCATTTCAGCAGGTAAGATTGCGCTGCGGCTGGTTCCAGCAGGTGACTCCAAGTAGCGATGCACGAGATGGTTCTAAATCTATTGAAAGATGTTTTAAGGAGGTGAAATGTTTTCTTTAAGAGAAGGTTTGGTGTTTTACAAATTAAAATGATATGAAGGGAATTTTACTAAATTTTGAAAGTGTGTCATGCTTGATTTCTCAAGTAGCTTGCCACTAATCCCTTTCATATAAAAAACCTGTTTTCAAAGTAAGATTTTCATCATTTGCAAAGAAAAGTTTAAAGTGTTCTTCAAAAGAAAATTTAGAAAAGATTCGTGCGTTGCTTAAAGGGAGGACTTCTGCAGGAATTTTCTGTTGTTGCAAAGATTCAAATAAGTCACGTAAAAGCTGATCTTTTTCTACACCATTTGAAGCATATATTGTGTTTTAATGGATCTGCTTGCCTGTATATTATTGATATATTGAAAGTTCATGTTTGAAATGATTTAGACATGATAAGGAAGGAACGATGGGTTCGAAAATGATGTTTTGATGTTTATAATGCTTCCAGTATGTTTTCAGAAAGTTTATGAAGTTTTATATGTACTGAGGATTAGAATTCATTTCCAAAAATGTTATGAAAGTTCTTCTTGCAGTAGCTGTAATATTAGAATTTGATAACTGTGTAATTGGTAGTTGCTGGTTGAATCATTGGTATGGTTTGATAGGCAACAACTGATGGCATCGTTGTTGTTTTGATATTACAGACGAAGAGTATGTATCCAGCAGCTGTATCTACTTGTTAAGATTCAGCAGCTGTATGGTTTTAGCGTTTATAAATGTTCTTCCTGTTGTTGTAATGTCGAAATTTAATGATTTTGTAATCAGTAGTTGTTAGTTGAATCAGTATAAAGTCTGGTTTAATAAGCGATGGCTGGTAGCGAAGTCATTGCTTAGATATTGCAAGCGTCTTCGTAAATTTCAGCAGATGCACTGTTCATCAGCAGATGCATCTTTCTCTATTAATATCAGCAGTTGTTTTCCTTTGATTAGGAATCAGCAGCTGCATTGTGATTTTAAGTTCAGCAGCTGTATTTTCCTTAGTTAGAATCCAGCAGTTGCATTGTCTACATAAAATCAGCAGATGCACTGTTCATCAGCAGATGCGTCTTTCCTTATTAATATCAGCAGTTGTTTTCCTTTGATTAGGAATCAGCAGCTGCATTGTGATTTTAAATTCAGCAGCTGTATTTTCCTTAGTTAGAATCCAGCAGTTGCATTGTCTACATAAAATCAGCAGATGCACTGTTCATCAGCAGATGCGTCTTTCCTTATTAATATCAGCAGTTGTTTTCCTTTGAATAGGAATCAGCAACTGCATTGTGATTTTAAATTCAGCAGCTGTATTTTCCTTAGCTAGAATCCAGCAGTTGCATTGTCTACATAAAATCAGCAGATGCACTGTTCATCAGCAGATGCGTCTTTCCTTATTAATATCAGCAGTTGCTTTCCTTTTATTAGGAATCAGCAGCTGCATTGTGATTTTAAATTCAGCAGCTGTATTTTCCTTAGCTAGAATCCAGCAGTTGCATTGTCTACATAAAATCAGCAGATGCACTGTTCATCAGCAGATGCGTCTTTCCTTATTAATATCAGCAGTTGCTTTCCTTTTATTAGGAATCAGCAGCTGCATTGTGATTTTAAATTCAGCAGCTGTATTTTCCTTAGCTAGAATCCAGCAGTTGCATTGTCTACATAAAATCAGCAGATGCAATGTTCATCAGCAGATGCATTCCATAGT
>KV013363.1:27974-45293 GCA_001598015.1 Dorcoceras hygrometricum
CACGATTGAGTGCATCTGGAGGGTGCGGTGAGCCGTTCTCATAGCCCTCAGTTGCAGTGACCTGGATAGAGGTTGGCGGGTGGTTGGTCCACTTGCAATTCCGTGCGACCTGGGGGGTGGCTCCCGCGCAGGTGCGGCGATGAGCCACTCTATTTTCCACTGGGTGCGATCGGGTAGCTTCCGAGACTCGGTGATGTGTCACAGTTGTTGTTACCGTTCGTTTGGCCTTCTGGTTGTTACCGATGTTCTTTGTACCGCTCATGCATTTGCATGACATGATACATTGCATGCTTTATTTCATTGCTGTTTTATGTAGCTCTTCGTACTGGGGTTTGACCCCATGTCCCTCTGGGGCTGGTTGTTTTGTTTGCCTGCTTGTTGTTCAGGTCTCCCAGATTATTCCGCTGGTCTTGGAGTTGACCCAGCTGGAGGTGCCCTAGGAGGTGTGTAGAGTGTCCCAGTTAGCGTATAGCATATATGTATCAGTTCTATTGCCGTGGTGTGTCCTGTGCTTTGTGTATTCAGTTGTTGTATTAGTTGACTGATACTTGTTTAATGCTGTACTGTTGTATTATGGCTTTTAGCGTTGTGTAGTTTTTACCAACTGGGATATTTTGAGGTATTGTGGTATTTTAAAATTATGTTTTCTTCGTCAGGCCAAAAGCGAAAAATTTTAGCCACTTTTAAAGTGCTCCCGCTATGTTTTACATGATTTAACTCTGTGTTGTGCACGAGGCCTAACAAAAATTGGTATTTGATCCGACCTCTCTTAGTACGTCGTGGTTCAGGGACGAACCAAGAGGAAGCTGGTGGACATGTGACGCCCGAGGCTCAAAAAGAGGCGGGGAGTGATAGTCGGTGCCAAGAGGTTGTACGGACAAATGAGCGGCTCCTAGCATTCTTCTAGGCAAAGCGGCACCTGAATGAACCGATCCCACACTGGAATGAGAGAGATTCCGAGACTGGGAAGTTATAAATGTAGTTGAGGTTAGTTGATGTAGGCTTATCAGATTTAATTGGTACTACTCATACCAACAATATGAATCTTCTTTTCTGTACCTCATCACTTAAGAACTACAAAGTTAAGCGTGCTTGATCTAGGAAAATTTTTAACCAAACTCGATATAGATTTTGGTGCTCAAACATTCAAGAAACAAAGTTATTGTAACTCAATCGGATCGTGCTTTTCTTAATGCTTTGTTCTGTTTTGATTCTTAAATTTTCTTACAGCTCATGCGCTGTCCTATCCTTTTAAACACCAATAGCCCTCATAACCTCTCATGCACACGTCCAAGTCGTATATGCATGTGCATATTGTGGTATATAGCCATGCAATGATAATAATGATGAGATTAAAATGCCAAATTAACGGAATAAAAATAATCCATAAGAACACAAAAATTTTATGTGGTTCAACAAAAAATTGGCTACGTCCACAAAGCTACGACAATTCTATAGTATAGGGAAAAATTATACAAGTGTATACAAATAATACTCAATCTCTCACAATCTCAACTCGAGTATAACTAAGAAAAGTATCTCTCAACTCACTCGACAAACCAAGTACTCAATATATAATTTTATATATACATACATATTTATTCTTCGTTGGTGCACTACAGATCTAGAGAGTGTCCCCAGTGGCGCAGCGGAAGTTCAAAAATTTTGCACCGGGGACGCTCATACGTAAACACAAAATAAGGTAATAATCAAACATTCATAGGGGGTTTTGATTGTTACCTTTGGCGATTTTGCGTCCGGCTCCGTGTATTCCGATTTTAAGCGGTGATAGCCCTTCAATGGTTGAATCTCCGGCTTGTTTGTCAGGCCCGGTTCACAAACAGAGACAGGACACACAAATCACAACTACGGAAGCACTAAAAGTGGTTCAAAATTTTTTGTTTTGGCCTGACGTTTCAAATCATTATTTAAAAATACACTAATACTTCAAATACAGGTTTACAACCAACCTCAACTGGTACAAAAAACAAAAACAGCAAGTTCAAATTATACAAAACCAACAGAAAATCAAGCTGGATACCACAGCAGCACGGGGCAGTCCCCGGCAACAAACTCCAATACATACATAGAATATATATATATATATATATATATATATATAACTGAGACACTCTAATAAACTCTAGGGGCATCACCAGCTGGCTCACCTCCATGGCCAGCTGAAAAACCTGGAAAACCTGAATGGCACAAAACAAACCAAACAGTCCCAAAGGGACGGGGTCAAAACCCAGTACGAAGAGCAACAAAGAATAGCAAACAGATAACGCATGACGTAAAAGATGTGCAATGCATAAGAACAGGGTAAACTACGGCTCACAACACTGCTGAAATACTGCTAGGAAAAACAGAGAGATCAAAGGAGCTCGAGAAGTAGCTCACAGCTGGATAACGAAAAGAAGTAGTCGTAAGGCATGAGAGAGCGTGGTAGCTATCCACTCGTCTCTACACGCAGTACCAGGAGCAGAATAGAACATCTCAACCTACGGGTGCCAAGCTAATGAGAGTGTGGTAGCTATCCACTCATCTCATAGCGGCACGGCCCGAACAGTAGGGAGGACAGGAGCACGTGAATTAACCGTTCGTCCTCGCAACCAGCCGAACACTACCTGGTACAGATACCTTAGTACAAAGACAAGGGTTAACGAGAGAAAGCGAGCTCATGCGACACATGTGTATGCAAAGCAGAAGCTGGCAATGTACAGAACACAGTACAGATGCAAGCAGTAGCAGCAAATCACAGGCATACACCAGCTCAGCATAACAGCATACAATAAAGTACGTACAGGCTTATCTCAAGGATGTAAAAATATGCTTGATTCGTACCTTAGTTTCTGCTACAATTATCACAATCGGGGTCTCGAACAACGTAGCTCTGCAACCTGCTGAATCAAACAACAACGACCAGCTTAGGGACAGCTACTACCGAAAACCCGAACGAGGAGCTACCAGCTCAGCCCAGTTCTATCCTACCCTCAAACACGATAACGGGTTCTAAACAAAGCATAGGATGGGATCTAACACTTACTCAAAAGCACTACCTGAACGGAAGAACCAATCGGTTGAAATGCGAACAAGCAACATACTATAACTTCTTTGCGTTAACTCTTCTAGAAGTCCAGAGCCTTCAAAACTGGTATAGGAAGAATTGGAAAGAGGGATCCAACGTTACCAGCCTTGCTCCAATCGGAGTTGTCTACCACCGGCAATAAGGAGAAATAGGTTACGGTGAACAGTAGCTAGGGTTCTAAGACGGGCTGGGATGTCGAGCTCTCGAGAGAAAATATTTTCAAAGTGTTGGAGTATACTGCGTGTACTCGGTCAAAATCCTCTATTTAAAACTCAAGTATCCCGTGATCTGTGAACAGTAGCCACCGACAGCTCAGGGTCCAAGCTGGTACCAGTTCAGGCTTAACCAGCAGACGGCCTTCTCTCCCAGCTGGTATACATCATCCAGCTTGCACGACGAGAACAGATTACGCATGTCAGGCCTCGTGCTCACAACAGACAAAACATGCGGAAGCTTATTAAAAAGTGGGTAAAATTTTCGCGTTTAGGCCTGACGGTTATAACATATAATTTAAAATAACGCAATACTCAAAATAGTATCCCAGTTTACAAAATCACTACAACAATAACAATATAGCATGAAACAAGTATCAGACTCCAATGAACAGATACATCAACAAGCGCAGGGCAACCCCCTGGCTGACTGGACTGATACATAATATATATATGCTATATGCGCCTGGGATACTCTATCCACCTCCCGAGGCTCCATCAAGGCTACCACCGAACACCGGGAGCAAACAGATTCCAAAGGCTGCTCAACCAGCCGCAACCAGATGCCATATATGAGGTGTGAGAGCTACTCACTCCACTCATATGCATACTCAACCTACCGTCGCCCAACCCATAAGGTGTGAGAGCTACTCACTCCGCTCATGGTGGTCAACCATATCGGCAGGGAGAAACCACGTGAGGTGTGGGAGCTACCCACTCCGCCCACAAATCTGCACCTTAACACATACCATCCAGGCACTACAAGGTACGGCAATAACGGAGATCTGGATGCATAAACAAATGCTTGTATGCAAATTAACAGCAGGCAACAACATTGCACAGCATACACGAAACAACAGTCAACAATCATTACACATAACCACGCCAAATCTCACACATTATCTCAGCTGATTTCCAAGCTATAACAAGCTCAATCCGTACCTTTCCTGCGCAACAATTACCACTGAAAAGGATCCTGAAGACTCTGGTAAAAGCCTGCTAAAAAACAAGCACAATACTCAGGGATCTAACAGAAACTTACGGCTGGGAGCTACGCTCAACCAACACCGTTTTCTACTACCACAACTTCACAAGGAGCTTAAAACGGGACTAGGAACAAGATATCAATACGAGGAAATGAAGTTCTACCTGCTACTGCAAAAATTCACGAATTGGCAGCAACTTCTCGTTCCTCAACTAGCCCACCACAGCCTCAAAAAGTTGTATAGGATGAAGGAGCTTCTCGAGAGGAGTCCAACGCTACCTCGCTCAAGCAAAACAACCACCGGAAACGATGGGAATCCACCGGAATAACTCACGGTGAACAGTAACGAGGGTTTGAGAAACAGAGGTCGACTATCGGGGGAAATATTTCTAAGTATGGGAACTAATAATCCACAACGAAGACCAAGTCTTGCTATTTATAAAACTCTCAACTGCTGCTACTAGCAGGAGCGCATATCCACCGACAAAACCAGCAGGAGCAAAAAGGGCAACCAAAGACTGGTTCCCGCGCACAAATCCCATACCAGCAGGTACCAACGAACCAGCAGGTGCAAGGAACCAACTGCTGATTCCCCAAATAACGCTACCACAATCGCAAAACAAACCAACGGCTGGTTCTCAAAACGGCGTCGCGCCAACTTACTCAAACGACGTCGCATAGGATACGCAATCCTCACTACCAGCAGCTGGGTAACCAGTCGCAAGAACACAACAACGCATAACACTTCTCTATGCTGGTACCAGTCGCAAGATCAAAACGCAGCGTTGCAACTAACTCAAACGACGTCGATCCACTGACGTCATTATATCCAGTCGCAAGCTACAGGAAAACCAGGCCCAAACTACAGTAGCGAAAATCTCTCACAGCTGGACATCCAGTCGCAACAACAAAACGACGACGTTTCCTCTTTGCGCTACAGGAAAGTTGACCCACGTTGACATCTGCTTCTGCTGAACAACCAGCAGATACACACACGCGATTCCACCAGCTGGTACCAGACGCAACATCGAAATGACGTCGCGCCAACTAATCTAAACGCAGTTGTTTTAGCCCTCAACGCAAATACGCTAAATCATCTTCTGATTTCAACACGCGCAACCAGACTTCACACAAACGATGGAGTTTCATACCTTGCGTTACAAAAACACGCTTCGACTGGTTTTCGCCACCGACCAGCTGCTAGCTCGCAAAACCAGCTTTTACCCAAAAATCTCAAAAACACGAAAGCATCCAGAATTGTTCTAAGGAGGGAATTCGACCCGAAAACACAACTTAAACATCAAAGCAGAGATTCTAAACCACAACTCTCTAAACAACCGATCAATTCCAACGATTAATCGTGATTAACAATTCCAGGTCTCACAACGCACCCGGCCTGCTATCCCAAAACAAATCACAACGTACGCAGCAGTAGCAGCTCACGCATAAGAAGACCAGCTTACACACTTCCAGCTCTTGCCTAAGCTGGTATCCATGAACCGTGCCGATCTACACAGTACCACAAGATTGCGCCCCTCTAAGCTGGTTTCTTCAAACGACGTCGCTCTGTTACCAGCTCAGGATATCCAGCTTAGCATACCCAGAATAGCTGGCGACAACAATTTAAAAACATCCAACCATCCAGCTCGGACCATTCTACGAAAACTAGCCCAGAGCTATTCAACGCACCGACCAGCTCGCTTTCCTTCGGGTCATCTAGCTCAGAGCTAATCCCCCAGACCAGCTCGATGATATGGTCTATTCCAACACCCGATTAATTATCTAATTAATTGTTAACCATCCAGACCTCACATTGTTCGCCTAATACGATCCACGACCCGTTTTCAAATTCCTTTGCTTCCTTGTACTAGAAAGCACATAGAATTTTCACGAACGGATCACACAATGGGATGCACACGATGAAGAGGTGAGGCGGCGTCGAGGGACGGCAGCGGAGGCGGCGACGGCGGAAGGTGGGGGGACATGGGTGGCGTGGGTTTGAGGGAGGCGTGTGAGGTAGGAGACAAGGGCTATGATACAATGATAAAGAAATTAATTAATGTATCTCCCCTATGCCATATTTATAGATGTAAGAGATAGAGTTTGAGTTGGACTCAAACTATGTACATTGGTTTCAAATCAAATAGTGCACATCTCAAACAGTGCACATTCATTTTGACTCAAATAATGCACATTGGTTTCAAGTCCCTAAATGTGGTGCCATCATAATCCCGATCGACGATCAGATATCATCGATGTGTTCAGTATAAAAAAACTAATTATTTTGATGCAAAATTAATTTTCGGACAACTAAATCTATTTTTGGCGAAAGGAGGATCCGGATCACGCCCCCGATGGCACAATGTAAGTTTAAAAATTTTGCACCGGGGACGCTCATATGTAAACACAAAATAAGGTAATAATAAAACATTCATAGAGGGCTCTGATTGTTACCTTTGGCTAGTTCACACCCGGCTCTGACTATTCCATTTTTAAGTGGTGATGGCTCTTCAACAATTGAGTCTCGGTTTGTTCGCCTAATCCAATCCACAACGGGTTTCCGATTACTTCAATACATTGCACTAGAAAGCACAATGAATTGTCACGAATGGAATCTCCCCGTCAAGACGCACACGACAAGGCACAACAACGGAAGGGCGGCGATGGAGGTGGCTAGCACTGCGACGGCGACAGCCAAGGGGAGGTGGAGGCGTGTGGAGGAGGAGAGGGGAGGGAAGAATAGAGCTATGATTCGATAATCAATGGATTACTTAATGTGTATTCCCTATGCCATATTTATAGATGTAGAGATAGAGTTCAAGTAGGACTCAAACTGTGCACTTTTGTTTCGACCAAACTGCACATTCATTTCAACTCAAATGATGCACATTCATTTTGAGTCAAACTCTATACATTTTTTTCGACTCAAATGCTGTACATTTGTTACGAATTATATGCTGCACATTCGTTTCGAATCAAATGCTGCACATTCATTACGAGTCCCTCTATGTGGTGCCACCACAGTCCTGATCGTCGATCAGATATCGCCGATGCGCTCAATTACAAAACTAAGTATTATGATTAATATCAAATTTTTGGACCACTAAATCTATATATGAAAGGTTTACTCTCACTACTCATTTTGGAAGTCATACTCCCAATTTTTCCTTCCACCATTCTCAACACTTTGAGCTCCATATCCATACAAGAATTGGGAAACCTGGACTTGTGTGACCCTCAATGGTTCAGGGATACAGCTAACCATGGGCTCACAACTCCTTGTGACTCAAAAAACACATTTTCCAACTTACAAATCGGACCATGGTAAAGTGTCTAGCAACATCACCCCATGATCCCCTAAGTGATCACTGATAGTGCCTACAAGAACCAGTTGATCATGGTTATCATACCGTACGGTCATTCATTTCAAATATCTCTGTCGAATCAATGACCATTGGTAAATTGAGAATCACTAGATATTCGATAGCCATGAATACATATTGGAGATCAAATAGCGAGATCGCATGTACTACTAGGTAAACTCATTTACCTAAAGCACATCTAGTACTCTGTCCAGAGATTTATCATGATATTATCCCCTAATATAACATAGGAACTCCATGCACACAGACGAGCGGTGAATCCTTGACAACAAAGCATTGAATCCTACATGCGTCGTGACCTCACCCAACCTCGTCACTCGATGACCCTCATGGATTCGGTAAACGATTCTAAGTGAGGCCACTAGCATGTAAATTCTCATTGATGTTTCAAGTGATAAGAACTAATTATGTACAACCAAGGCCTCGTATTTAATCTACTCAACAACTAATAACCACTTGGAAAGTATGAACGAGGGTAGTTCTATAGAGCACCTGGTCACTATCCATCATGCATGCTCAGAAAATCTCCATGTTCCCTACTAAATAAACGTGGTACTTCACATCGCAGATGCTAGTCTCAAACTCGGGCAGCCCTTATCCTCGTTTCGGACGGATCAATAGACTAGGAACTAATTTAGAATGCACAGTTACTATTGGATGTGTTTCATGATAGCCATCCAATCTATTATCGCTTCTAACATACACTATGGTACATTCAAGGTCTTTATCCAACAAATTTGTGCAATACAAGCAAAGAAGAATTCCATAATTAATGTAATTATATAAATGAATAAAGATTGTGTTTATAATTATTCAACAAAGCTCACTTCCAACAGTTGGCTAGCTGAGCACCTACTCTCATAATCTCCCACTTTCTCTATAGCCAACTAGTCATCAAACATATTATGATTGCTTCGGGATTTTTTCAAACAACGGTCCTGACAAAGGCTTCTTAAGTAGATCAGGATGTTATCTGCAGAGGCGACTCATTTGAAGCAATGTCTCCTCTTACCACAATTTCCCGGATAATGTGGAACTTTCTCAGTATATGTTTGGATCGTTGATGAGACTTAAGCTCCTTAACTTGAGCAACGACACCCATGTTGTCACAGTAGATCGAGACTGGACCAAATCCTTCAGGAATTATTCCCAACTCTTGGACGTAATTTTTCATCCAAACGGCCTCCTTAGCAGCAGCTGATGCTACAATGTTTAGCCTCGGTGGTTGAATCCGCAGTGGTGTCTTTCTTGGAACTCTTCCAAGATACATCACCTCCATTGAGTATGAACACAAATCCAGAGGTTGACTTCGAGTCATCCACATCACTTTGGAAGCTAGAGTGTGTATAGCCTTCCAACTTCAATTTACCACCCCCATAGACCGTGAACATATTCTTAGTTCTTCTCAAATACTTATGAATATCCTTCACGGCATTCCAATGCATTTGGAAAGGGTCCTCTTTGGTATCAGTTTGTGATGCTCAAAGCCTAGGCCACATTGGGCCTAGTAGATATCATACCATACATTATGCTACCTATAACTGATGCATACGACACATGTGTCATCTTATCTATCTACTCGTCAATCGTTGGAGACATCGACTTGATAGAGTGACCCCATGACACATAGGTAGATGTCCTCTTTTGGACTCCTCCATAGAGAACCTCTTAAGTATGGTGTCGATGTAGTTCACTTGGGTGAGTCCGAGCATCCTCTTCAGTCTATCCCTATAGATCTATATTCTTATAATATAGGATGCTTCACCCAAGTCCTTCTTCGAAAACTTTTCGGAGGGCCATAATTTCGATGACTGCAACATTCCAGCGTCATTCCAATGAGTAGATGTAACCAACGTAAAGTACTAGGAACTTCACAGCATTCTTTACAACCTTATTGTACACGCACGGTTCCTCCAGGTTCTTGAAGAAACCAAATTCTTTGATTGTTTTGTCGAACCTAATTTTCCAACTTCTTGATGGCTTCTTGAGACCATAAATTTATCTCTGAACTTCCAACAGATGTGAATCCCTCAGGCTGCGTCATATAGATCTATTCCTTAATGTTTCCATTAAGGAATGTAGTATTCACATCCATATGCCATAGCCCATAGTCATACCATGCAGCTATGGCTAGCAGTATCCTTATAGACTTGAACATAGCGACTGACGAAAAAGTTTCATCAAAGTAAACACCTTGCCTCTGAGTGTACCTTTGCCACTAATCGCACCTTTAAGGTAAGTTCTTACAGTCAGAAGTTTCATTTTGTAGAGCCATTTACATCCTATTGGAATAATTCCTTCAGGAGGATCTACTATGGAACAAACTTGGTTTTTGAGCATGGAGCCTATCTCAGACTACATGGCTTCAAGCCATAATGAAGAATAGCATCAGAAATTGCCTCCTTGAAGTTTCTTGAATCGCATCCAACTCCAGGATCACCTTGATCCTCTTCAAGTAGGAAACCATACCAGAAGGGAGGTTTACGAACCCTTTTGGATCTCCTAGTAGCATGCTCCTCAATGACTGGTTCTTGAGGTGTGGGTTGTACAATACTCGCTTCGGGTTGTTCTCGAATTTCTTCATTTCCATCATCTTTCCTTCTCTATCCAATATAAATTGCTTCTCCAAGACTATGGTGTTTCTAGAAACTAACACTTATATTTCCGCGTTATGATAGAAATAGTTTCCAATTGAGTTCTTTCGAATACCCCATGAAGCAACAATATGGATCGATTAACGAGCTTATCTCCCACTGTCTGCTTCACGTAAGCAGTACATCCTCATATTCTCAAGTACAAGTACCTGGGCGGTTTGCTCATACATTTCTCTTATGGTGTTTTTTCCACTGCTTTATTGTGGACATCGTTCAACAACAATACCGCCGTTTTGAGCACATAGCCCCAAAACAAGGGTGGAAGTTCACTAAAGCTCATCATAGTTCGAACCATGTCCATAATGGTTCTATTATGATACTACACTGCACCATTCGGTTAACTAAGAGAGAATACCGTTATATTTAAGATAATTAAGTATTCCCTACCTCGAGTAGTCATCGGTTAAGGCAATGAAGTAGTTGTGCCCATGCTTATACCGATACTAAGTGGGCCGCACTGTCTGTATGGATCAAATCCAAAATTCCATGTGCATGTTCAGGCTTGCCAATAAAAGATTTTAGTCATTTTCACTTTTAGACAGGAACTCACACGTAGGCAGGGAGTTGGTGTCTGACATTTCAAACATATACTGTCCCACTAACTTGTTCATCCTTTTTAGGGATATATGACCTAGCCTAGCGTGCCATGGTTGTGAGGGGATTTTATTATCGTGCTTCCTTTTAATTGTTGTTGTATATGTGCCGACATTGTCCAGGCTTGTGGCAGTGGTGGAAAATCTCCTCATACTTGTGTGGATTGGAAGACTTCGCCTTGGGCTTCTTGTTGGACGCGCTTACTTTGGCTAGGGAAGAACGCTTCTTCCCTTTGCCTTTGGGTCCCTTCTTCACAGAGGAGATGAGCCCATCAGGAGAATAAGTTTGTACTTTTGCTGGTTCCCTCAAAACGACCAACATTTTGATTAATTATTCAAGACTGACCTCCAGTTTGTTTATGTTGAACTTAACCACAAAACTATTGAAAGCAGGAGAAAGAGAGAGAAGCAGCAAATCCACTGACACCTCATGTGGAAGTGCAAGATCAAGGCCCAAAAAATTCTCAATGAGCCCAATCATATGAACATCGTGCTCGTGGACCAAAGTCCCATCGCGCATGGAGCTCGTCATGAGCTCCTTGGTATAGGTGTATCTCTTTGCTTGCAGGTTCTCTCCGAACAGTTCTTTGAGGTGCTGGTGTATGTCAACAGCATGCACAACATCCTCGAACCTCCTCTGCAGTTTGTTGGACATAGATGCCAACATGTAGCATTTGGATTTGAGATCATGGTCCCACTATGTCTCGAGCTTAGTTAGCTCCTCTGGGCTGATGTCAGCAGGAGCTTCCTCCAGAGGGGATTTTTCTAGTACATATACTAGCTTCTTCGAAGCCAGAACAATATGAGGTTCCGTAACCAGTCGAGGTGGTTCTCTCCATTAAGTTTGTTATTTTCGAGAATAAGCGATAATGGATCATGCATAGTCATGGTAAATATACTGAATTGAAAACAGACATACATCAATTACTATTCACAATAATTTACTAAGACATAAAATATGGTCATTTAATTTTATGAATCACCCTTCCACTATTTTAACAATTTCACCACCACGGAGTAGCCAGTTTTCTTAGTGGGTGCACAGAGTCCAATCGAGAAATCAGGGTCCCGAATAATTCAGTCAACCATGAACCTCAAAAGGTAGAGCCAATTGCAATCTGTGCAACCCCCAAGGTTTTACCTCATGTACTGTAAGGGCCTAATAATATGATGTCGATTACCATAACGTGTCAAGAGGACCCATCAATGTTGAGCTGTAATGGACGTAACGTCCCCAATAATATGAGAATTCCACTGTGGCACTTCCAACTTTACATCATACCATTAGGTCTCATCCGATCTGTCTTGACATGATGGCAATTAGACATCAAGACACAATATCAGAAAGAACATTTCATTCCTTCCCACCAAAAATTTGATTTCAAGGCATGATAATATTCCTGTCCTAGGATGTACAATGTGGCGACCACAATTATTCCTCTGAGTATCACCTACTTCAAATATATCATATTTGGAACCAATAATCTTCTCTGGAATAGCAGACACCCATATGAAGCAACATTAAAGTCATCTAAGTTACATGTCTGGGACTTCCATTTCAGCTCATCAATATCGGATGAATCCCTTGTGTTGCTCTAATATCCGAGATGATCTGTGGTTCAACTTGACGGAATAAATGATAAAGTGTAGTGATCACCTGGCTGAAATTGCCATCCTACAGTCCCCAAATATTCATGAACTTTCGAAATATTCAGAGATGTCAGCACCATATTCTGCGCTTTTATACTAAGGGCATCTGCAACAAGGTTCACCCCCTGGTTGATACTGAATCTTGCAATCAAAATCCTTGAACAAATTCATCCATCGACACTGTCTCATGTTCAGATCAGTTTAAAAAGTTGAGATTGAATGCCACTTGACTTTTAAAATTCCCATGAAAATTTAATTTGGATACCACCAAACTAAGTTGGAGAAGGTTTTTTACTAATAAATCGATATTGAAAACCATTCCATTCAGGTTAGCAAAAGGAAACTAGACTCACACTCCTCGGTCCACACAAATCACCGATCATTATGGGTCAGCTGAGTTATAGGCCTAGTTATATTAGAAAATCCATCAATAAGCATCTATAGTAGCCAGAAAACCCCAAGAAACTACGAATCTCAGAGACAATTCATGATCGTGACCAGTTTACAACAGCTTCCACCTTGCTAGGATCAACTGATATGCCCTGAGATAAAACAACATGACCATAAATACAACTCTGTCTAACCAGAACTCACAATTAGAAAGTTTTGCATACAACTATGAGTCTCTAAGAGTCTTGAGATCCCAAGTTCTCCTTATGCTCTCTTTTAGTTCTAGATTAAACCAAGATATAATCGATGAACACAATAACAAACCGGTCTATAAAATCTCGAAATACCCTTTTCATCAAATCCATAAAGACAGCTGGAGCATTTGTGTGAGACCTATGTTTTTGCAATCAGGTGTTGCTCGGGTTGAAACCAGCTGGTGGTAGATGCTTAAGTTGAAGTCATCGAATTTGTCTAAGTGTTGGAATCAGCCGTTGAGATGCTATCAGATGTCGTGGGAGAGATATCTGTTTGGGTTTTGCATCATCGATGAGCGATTGCGTCAGTTGTTGGTATTTCAGACGTTGTGTTTTGGTAGGAAGCAGCAGCAATGCTGACGTGGATTTCAAACGTTGGTATTTTAGTTGCGATGGTCAGCAGAGAGCGCTAAGGGACTCTGAAGCGACGACATTTTGTGAACAGGAACTAGCTGTTGGTTTCTCTAGCGTGTTTCTAGCGGGTATCGAAACTACGTCGTTTTGATAAGTTGGAACAACAACGTTTTGGGTGTAACTTTTAGCATCAGCTGTTGGTCGCGTTAGACATCTAATGTTGAGGGATCTGTTGCGTTGTTTTACTCAGCTGCTGGTTTGTTGATCAGCTGTTGGTATCGAGGTGACGTGTCCCTCTGCGACGTCGTTTGGTTAAGTTGGTGTGACGTATTTACCCTTAGCGTTGTTTGAGAGATTCAGCTGTTGGTTCGATCAGCTGTTGGTTCAGCTGTTGGTTGAGATAACAACGATGACAACTGATTTTGTCGGTGGAATCTGTTCCTATTTTTGTCAGTTGTTGAGAAGTGTATTTAATAGAAGACTTGGTCTTCGAATTAGTAACAGATCCCATACTTATAATATTTTTCCCTATTGTCGATCTCTATCGCGAACCCTAGGTTACTGTTCATCGCGGTTGTTTTTCATCAATTCCCGGCGATAGACAGATCTGTTGGAAGTAAGAGTTGAAGCTTTGGACTCCTCATTCTTCGATGCTTCATCCTATACCATTTTCTGGAAGTGTAGTTGGCTGGAAGCAAGATCACGAAGCAGCTTCTTCGGCCGTGTGTTGCATTGTTCAGGTAGCGCTTCGAATTATTCGATGAGATCTTAATCTTAGCCTTGTTTAGAGCTTCCTGTTGAATTAGATTGGTCGAATAATTGCTGGTTGAGTTGTTGCTCCCAGGCCGTGAATTATGTGTAGTCCATGAGTTCTATGCATGCATTGTTTAGCAGGTTTCATACCAGATTTCTCGGGACCCCGTGTGTGGTAATTGTTGCACAGAATATCGAGGTACGGATTTGATCTTGTTATAGCTTGGAATTGGCGTGGGATTTAATGTGAGGTTGCTGGTATGCTTGCTGCATGTTCTGTGTTAATCAGCCGTTGCATACATGCATTAATTCACGTCATTTCAGATCTTGTTGCATTTGTGCCTTGTTGTTGTTGCTCTGTTTCTTACCAGGATGCGAGGGCGAGCGGCAATACCGCACTCTCATCTCCCTGCTGGGATCTGTTAGCCCTCATGCGCCGAGTGGTTAACTACCACAGTTCATGGGTTGGGCAACGGCAGGTTGAGCTGTTTGATGCATCTGGTATTCAGGTGTGGTATAAAGACGAGCGGGTAATTCCCGTATGCTTGTACACACACCGTGGCCACCTTTCTTTGCAGATTCTGTTGAGCTATGGTTGAGTTCCTTGGCTCTCTTCTGCGGTTGAATCCTTCAGCTGTTGTTCTGTGTCTCATGCATAACATCTGCATTTTATCTTATGCTATTTTTTTAGCTGTTTCAGTTGCTCTCCGTACTGGGGTTTGACCCCAATGTCCCTCTGGGGCTTGGTTTGTTTTGTTTGCCTGTTTGTCGTTCAGGTTTCCCAGGTTACTCAGCTGGTCGTGGAGTTGGCCCGACTGGAGGTGTCCCAGGAGGTGGTTAGAGTGTCCCAGTTAGTGTAGTATAGTATATATTGTTGGGATCCGGATCACGCCTCCCGGCGAGGCAGCGGAAGAAAGAAAGACAATACCAGGAGACAATCAATACGATAATATCAATAACAACCATGACCATTCATAGGGTGTTTAGGTGACTACCTCGCTGGCAACTCGTGCCTGGCTCCGACCAGTTTCGTAAAGAAAACGGCACTTCACGGTAGGCGGCGGTAGATATCGTCAATCAGGTCCACGACCGGAAACGGGATTCCTTCGTCAGCCTGCACTAGAAGGCCTGACGAGATCTGCGCTGACGGATTCTCCTCGTCAAGATTGGCCGGAAACGATTTTCCGACGAAGAGAGGCGACGGCGGCGGCGGCTTGTAGAGAGGAGAGCGGCGGCGTGTTTTGTGCTTAGGGTTAGGGTTATTTGTGTAGTGTATTATGAAGTCTAGGTTAAATAGAATTAAAGATGGATTTGGAGCGGCCCAACGGGCCCGGGTCCAACGGATGAACATTCAGTTCATCCCCATCACCGAGACTTCATTATAACTCCGATCGCCGATCAGATCGGACCAATCGACTCAGTTTCCAAAACTGAATACTATGATCTGAAAAACCATTTTTCAGAACCCAGTGCAACGGGCCCGGGTCCAACGGATGAACATTCAGTTCATCCCCATCACCGAGACTTCATTATAACTCCGATCGCCGATCAGATCGGACCAATCGACTCAGTTTCCAAAACTGAATACTATGATCTGAAAAACCATTTTTCAGAACCCAGTGCAAAATGACTGTTTTGCCCCTCAACATCGGCAAATCACGATTTGACCTCTGTTGACTTTTGGGAAGTCGCACTCCCCAGAATCCTCTTCGTATGCTCAACACATTGAGATGAGTATCCGTGCGGGAATCTCGAATCCAGTGCTTGTGTGACCCTCAATGGTTCAGGGATACAGCTAGCCGTGGGCCCACAACCATTGTGGCTCCGGAATCACAATTCCGGACCTGCCCAACGGATCATGGTAAGAGCGTCTAGCAACATCGCCCCATGATACCCTAGGTATCACTGATAGTGCCTGCAAGAACCAGTTGGTCATGGTTAGCGTACAGTACGGTCCTTTCAATCCATATATCCCGATCAGATCAACGACCATTGGTAAATCGAGAGTCGCTGTAGATCCGATAGCTATGCATACATCTTGGAGATCAAATAGTGACATCGCGAGTGTAACTAGGTAAAAACATTTACCTAAAACACTTCTAGTACTATGGCCAGAAATTTATACACTATTATCCCCTCAGATAGCATAGGATATCCACGTATGTCTGCGAGCGGTGAATCCTCGAAAACGATGCATCGACTCCTACATGCATCGGGGTCTCACCCAATCCCGCCGCCTAATGACCCCAAGTGAGTTGGCAAACGAGTCAAAGTAAGACGCCTATCATGTAGAGTCTCAATGACGTTTCGAGTCGTGAGGACTAATCAGTACAACCAAGACCTCGGACTTATCCACTCGACAAATGGTAACCACTTGGAAAGTCCGAACGAGGGTAGTTCGATAGATCACCAGGTCACTATCTATCTCCATGCTCAGAACATCACAATGTTTCCTACCAATGAAACATGGTACTTCGCATCGCAGATACTAGTCTCGAACTCGGGCGGCCTTATCCTCATTTTGACGGCCCAATCGACTAGGAACATGTTCAGAATACACAGCGACTATTAGATGTGTTTCATGATAGCCGTCATACCCACTATCACATCTAACATACACTTTAGTGCATTCTAGGTCTTTACTCAACGCAATTGTAAATCATCATATACACAATGAAAGTAAAAAATGCCATATGGATAAATGCGAATATCATATATAAAGATTGTCATATACAGGAGTATATAAACCCATACGCCACAATTTGGCTAGTTGGGCATCTACTCTAACAATCTCCCACTTGCCCTAAAGCCAACTACTCATCAGACGCAGTCCCATTGTTTCGCGATGTTTTTCAAACAACGGTCCAGGCAAGGGCTTCGTAAGTGGATCAGCAACGTTGTCTGCAGAGGCGACTCTCTAAACTGCTATGTCACCTCTAGCCACAATATCCCGGATTATGTGGTATTTCCTCAGTATGTGTTGGATCTTTGGTGAGAACATAG
>KV013363.1:52727-88241 GCA_001598015.1 Dorcoceras hygrometricum
ACCCAATCCCGACGCCTGGTGACCCCAAGTGAGTCGGCAAACGGGTCAAAGTGAGACGCCTATCATGTAGAGTCTCAATGACGTTTCGAGTCGTGAGGACTAATCAGTACAACCAAGACCTCGGACTTATCCACTCGACAAAAGGTAACCACTTGGAAAGTCCGAACGAGGGTAGTTCGATAGATCACCAGGTCACTATCTATCTCCATGCTCAGAACATCACAATGTTCACTACCAATGAAACATGGTACTTCGCATCGCAGATACTAGTCTCGAGCTCGGGCGGCCTTATCTTTCGAGTCGTGAGGACTAATCAGTACAACCAAGACCTCGGACTTATCCACTAGACAAAAGGTAACCACTTGGAAAGTCCGAACGAGGGTAGTTCGATAGATCACCAGGTCACTATCTATCTCCATGCTCAGAACATCACAATGTTCACTACCAATGAAACATGGTACTTCGCATCGCAGATACTAGTCTCGAGCTCGGGCGGCCTTATCCTCATTTTGACGGCCCAATAGACTAGGAGCATGTTCAGAATACACAGTGTCTATTAGATGTGTTTCATGATAGCCGTCATACCCACTATCACATCTAACATACACTTTAGTGCATTCTAGGTCTTTACTCAACGCAATTGTAAATCATCATATACACAATGAAAGTAAAGAATTCCATATGGATAAATGCGAATATCATATATAAAGATTGTTATATACAAGAGTCTATAAACCCATACACCACAAGTTGGCTAGTTGGGCATCTACTCTAACATATATATGTATCAGTACTGTTAGACGGGGAATGCCCTGTGCTCTTTCATATTCAGTTGTGGTTGTTGTCAGGTACTTGATGCATGTTTTAGGGTGTACTGTTTTACTGTGGCTTGTAGCCCTTTGTCTGGTTATTGTAAACTGGGATATATTTTGAGTATCTCCGTATTTTAAATTATGTCATTTTTAACCGTCAGGCCAAAAGCAAAAATTTTAACCACTTTTTAGTTGCTTCCACTAGTGTTTGCGTGGTTTATCTCTGATGTGAGCACGAGGCCTGACATCTTTGGTATCAGAGCTTAAGCTGGGATAAGCTCGATTTCTTTTATCACACTTGAGTCTAGGCACAGTGTCGTGTGTTGCTTGTGCTTGACTATGTGACTTATGTGCTGCATATTGTTTGTTTTATGTGATATCTATGCTGTTTCTGTTCTGTGTTTCCTTATCCTATTGAGTGTATTCGTAGATGCCGCCTACGCGTAGAGCTAGAGGTAGGGGGCGGTTTCAGGAATCGAAATGGCAGAATGAGGATCAGGGAGCGCAGTCTTCGCAGTCTTCCCAGTCTTCCCAATAGCAGCAGCAGTCTGGCTGCCAGAGGTTCCGACCTCATGGCCATCAGTTTAAGAAGAAGTCTAGTTCTGGTTCTTCTGGTTCTGGCAGCTCTAGTAGCAGTGGTTCTAGGGCAGAGTTTTGTGGTTATTGTGGAGGCAAGCATCCGTCGACTCAGTGCGTTGGTGTGCAGGGCTCTTAAATATCTGTGGTCAGTATGGGCATTTCGCGAGGGTGTGTCCGTCGGCTGGACCACAGCAAGCCGCAGCCCCACCTCAGGGTCGAGGAGGATCATCTAGGGGTCGTTCTCCTCAGTTTCCGCAGCCCAGGATTGGAGAGACTCCGTTTAGGCCGTTAGAGTAGCCTGGTCCGTCGCGTTTCGGACAGTCGTCTCAGCATGCTCCGGCGAACGCCATTACCAGGGAGCAAGCGGAGGAGACGCCGAGCAGGGTGATTGCAGGTACATGCCTTGTCTTTGATTTTCCTGCACGAGTATTGTTTGACACTGGCGCATCTCATTCGTTTATTTCTGATGCATTTGTGGTTGAGCATGGTCTGCATACCACTTCTTTGTGCGATGTTGTGTCTGTTTCTACTCCTGGCGGTGCGAGCTTGTACTCCCAAGAGGTTTTTCTGAATGGCGTTATGAGGTTTGGTGAGCATGTGTTGATAACGAATTTGATTCGTTTGATGTTGTGGGATTTCGACTGCATAGTGGGAATGGACGTGTTGTTCAGCTATAGGGCCTCCGTGGGTTGTTTCCATGGGATCGTGCGTTCTAGGCCTCAGTCCGGTGAGAAATGGATTTTCTAAGGTGCTGATTCCCAGTCGAAGATTCCGTTGATCTCAGCGATGGAGATGTTCAGCTTGTTGTCGGCGGAGAACGCTGGTTTTATGATTTATGCGTTGGTTACATCTTCTTCTTCGCACGTGCAGCTCAGCGACGTTCCAGTGGTGCGTCATTTTCCTGATGTGTTTCCGAATGAGATCCCTAGTTTTCCTCGGCAGAGGAAGATTGACTAGCATTGAGTTGGTGCCTGGCACAGCTCCGATTTCGCGTGCACCATATCGTTTACGCCTGCTGAGTTGAGAGAGCTCAAGGTGCAACTGGATGATTTGCTAGAGAAAGGTTTTATCAGACCTAGCATGTCGCCGTGGGGAGCGCCTATTTTGTTTGTCAAGAAGAAGGATGGCACAATGATAATGTGCATTGACTTCCGTCAGCTGAACAAAGTTACTGTTAAGAATAAGTACCCGTTGCCGAGGATCGACGACTTGTTTGACCAGTTGCAAGGTTCTGCTGTATATTCGAAGATCGATCGTTCAGGGTACCATCAGCTGAGAGTCAGAGATCAAGATGTCGTGAAGACTGCCTTTCGTACTAGGTACGGGCACTTTGAGTTTCTGGTGATGCCTTTCAGATTGACCAATGCTCCTGCAGTCTTCATGGATTTGATGAACCGAGTCTTCCGCGAGTTTATAGATCAGTTTTTGATAGTGTTAATCGACGACATCTTGGTGTATTCGAAGACTCCTTTGGAGCACAAGGAGCATTTGAGAGTAGTTCTTCAGACGTTGAGGGACTCGCAGATGTATGCTAAATTTTATAAATGCGAGTTTTGGTTGGATCGCATCGTGTTTTTGGGTCATGTTATTTCAGCGGATGGCATTTCTGTGGATCCCAGTAAGGTAGATGTTGTTTTGAACTGGGAACGACCTAGGAATGTGTCTGAGGTTCGTAGTTTCTTGGGTCTGGCTGGCTATTTCCATCGTTTTATAGAGCGTTTCTCTAGTATAGCTAGGCCGAGACTCAGCTGACTCAGAAAGACAAGCAGTACGTTTGGACTGAGCAATGCGAGAATACTTTTCAATTGCTCAAGGAGAAGTTGACTACTGCGCCCGTGTTGGCTTTACCATCTAGTTCAGGTGGTTACGTCGTGCGTTCCTACACTTCGCTCAATGGATTCGGCTGTGTGTTGATGCAGCATGGACGGGTAATTGCGTATGCCTCGTGGCAGCTGAAACCGCATGAGACTCGTTATCCAATTCATGATTTGGAGCTAGCAGCTGTGGTCTTTGCATTGAAGATTTGGCGCCACTATCTGTATGGAGAGCAGTTTGTGGTGTACTCGGACCACAAGAGTTTACAGTATCTATTTTCGCAGACTGACTTGAATATGAGACAGCGTAGATGGATGGAGCTGCTGAAGGATTTTGATTGTGAGATCAAATACCAGCCTGGGAAAGCAAACGTAGTTGCTGATGCTTTGAGCAGGAAGGCTCCGGAAAAGATGCTTGCGTCACTGTATATTTCTAAGGACTGTGAGCATCTCGGCACTACAATTTTGAGATTTTACTCGGCTGAGGATTATGTTGTGGTGTCTTCTTTCCAAGTGGAGCCACAGATCATTTTGAGTATTAGAGCGGCTCAAAGGACAGATCCTTCCATCCACGAGTTCAAGTTGAAGGTCAGGGCTGGACAGCTTGAAGACTATTCTGTTTCGTCTGATGGTTGTTTGCGTTTCTGTGGCGGTTGGTTGTGCCCAACCTGATAGATCTTCGGGAGGAGATCCTTAGAGAAGCGCATTATAGTACACAGTGTTCATCCTGGTGTACGGAAGATGTACCATGCGTTGAAGCCGCACTTCTGGTGGGCTGGTTTGAAGAGCAACGTTGCTGGATTCCTTGCTCGTTGCTTGAACTGTCAGCAGGTTAAGGCTAAGAGGATGAGACCTGGTGGTCTATTGCAGAGTTTAGAAGTGCCCCAATGGAATTGGGAGTACATAGCGATGGATTTTGTGACGCATTTGCCTCGTCCTAGCAGAGGTTGCGATGTGATTTGGGTTGTAATCGACAGATTGTCGAAGTCTGCACACTTTATTCCCTATGGTATGACGTTTTCTTTGAAAAAAATTGCGAAACTGTACGTGGATTTTGTGGTTAGACTGCATGGTGTGCCTGTTTCGATTGTTTCTGACCGAGATCCAAGGTTTACTTCCAGGTTTTGGAAGAGTTTGCAAGCAGCTTTGGGTGCCAGATTGGCTATGAGTACCGCATATCACCCCAGACAGATGGTCAATCTGAGAGAACTATCCAGACGTTGGAGGATATGTTAAGAGCTGTTGTGATGGATTTTGGTGGTAGCTGGCAAGACGCGTTGTCTTTGGTCAAATTTTCCTACAATAACAGCTATCAAGTTACAATTGGTATGGCGCTGTTCGAGGCTTTGTATGGCAGAAAGTGCAGATCGCCTGTGTGTTGGGAAGAAGTGGGGGAGAAGCAGCTGTCTTCCCCAGAGTTTGTGCAGCAGATGAAAGATCATGTGGATCTGATCGACAGCGGATGAAAGCTGCCCAGGATCGCCAAGCCAGTTATGCAAATAAGAGGCATCGACCTCTAGAGTTTCAGGCTGGTGATCAGGTATTCCTTAAAATTTCTCCGTTTCGCAGAGTTATGCGCTTTGGACACAAGGGAAAGTTAGCCCCTCGTTATGTTGGTCCGTATGAAATTGTTGAGAGGATTGGCCCTTTGGCGTATCGGCTGTTGTTGCCACCAAAATTATCTTCTCTACATGATGTCTTTCATGTTTCCATGTTGAGGAAGTACGAGCCAGATCCGTGTCATGTGTTGAGAACTGACGAGGTTGAGCTAGATCAGACGTTGAGCTATATGGAGTATCCCTTGCAAATTCTAGACAGAAAAGAGAAAAAGTTGAGGAATAAAACCATTCCTTTGGTAATGGTGCAATGGAGCACACATGGTAGGGAGAAGCTACCTGGGAGCTGGAAGAGAAGATGCAGCGTGAGTGGCCGCATCTATTTGAGTAGATGTTGTATCAGTTTCCAGTAGTTGGTTAGTTTTGGTTGCTCTTTTCCATAGTTGTTGTTTGTTGTTTGCTCAGTTATCTTGAACTCTTGGTTGTGAGTTCAGTTGTTTCCCCGAGTTTGATTTCGAGGACGAAATCGTGTTTTAGTGGGGGAGAGATGTGAGACCTATGTTTTCTCAATCAGGTGTTGCTCGGGTTGAAACCAGCTGGTGGTAGATGCGTAAGTTGAAGTCATCGAATTTGTCTAATTGTTGGAATCAGCCGTTGAGATGCTATCAGATGTCGCGGGAGAGGTATCTGTTCGGGTTTTGCATCATCGATGAGCGATCGCGTCCGCTGTTGGTATTTCAGACTGATTGATCTGTTTTGACAGATCCTGATTAAGTTTTGAATTACACAAAACCTGTTATTTTGTTTCTAACAATACTTAAGTGTACAGATTCTAGCTATCGAAGAAGATGATGAACAGTCGAAGAATCTGTCCAGCCGATGGTTCACTATAAAAAGATTCAGCTGTTGGTTTGGTGTTCATGGAATCGGCAGCTGGATTAGCAATAGAGACGTCCAAAGTTAAGTCAGTTGTTCGTAATCAGGCGGAGGCCAAGTTGAACCAGCTGGAGCATAGTAAACCAGTTGGAACGATGACAACCAGCTGCAAGCGCTAAAGAGTAAAGATGAACCAGCTGGAACAGGAATTGAGAAGTCTGCTGGAGAAATAGATCGAAGAATAAGATCCCAGGCGCAAGTTACTGTTGACGAATCTGTTAGCATTCGCGATTATAAGTACTGTTGATGAATCTATTGACAGTCGCTATTCAAGGAGCTAAGAAGAATCGCAAGCTGGAGCTGGAACGATAAAGATCAGCTGGAGCGCTAAGCGAAGATGACATCAGCAGTGACGTCATCATTCAGCAGGAAGCTACAGTGATCAGCAGGAAGCTATCAGCAGATGAGAAAAGAAGTGAAAGAGATGAAGCGACGTCGTGCTAAAGAATCAGCAGATGGTTTAGCGTTGATGACGTCATCGGTGACGTCATCATATTCAGCAGATGGTTTGAGTCCAGCAGTCGCAAGATATCAGCAGGTAGCTACAGTATATCCAGACGAGAGCTTCAGCGTTATATTCAACCAGTCGAGGATGCATAGCAAACGATGTCGTTTGAATAAGTTGATACGACAAGCGTTTGATCTAACCAGCTGGACAACCAGTCGCAAGCGTTTGATCTAACCAGCTGGACAACCAGACGCAAGCAACAGCACGTCCAGTCGAGAGCTTCAATGAACCAGCTGTTGCTATGAATCCAGTCGCAAGCTTTGCGTATCCAGTCGACATGGAATCTAGTCGCATGAAAGCAGATGTAGTGGAGAGTTACAATCCAGACGCAATATTCCAGTCGTAGTATTTGAAGATTCAGCAGAAGCGCAAAGCAGTAGTAGACTTGAATCAGCAGCGAAGCAGTTGACGATTTACGAGAGCTGGATGTCAACTGCTGAGCGCAATTCAAATGGCAAAAACGCTAAAGATGGAAAGAATCAATGGCTGAGATTAAGTCGTGCAAATTGCCTCAATTTAAGGGAACAAGATTTGTACTATTCTTGGAAATAGTACAATTTACAGAGGAGCGTTGCACTGAAATGGAAATACGACAATTTGGCCTTGACAAGCGCTGAACAGTTTTGGAATCTATCTAACGGCCATATTTCAAACAGAGGCTATATATGCGAAGGCAACGCCATTGAAGAAGGTTGACGATGTTGGTGCGACTACAGCGCTGTTGCATAAATACATTGATTACACAGTGCACCAACAGAGAGAAAATGAAAAGAAAGACGAAGCAATCGACCTCCATTAGAGAGGAGCTTTCACGAGAGTCGATTGCTGAGTTTTTAATTGGGAATCTATCTAACGGCCATATTCAAACAGAGGCTATATATGCGAAGGCAACGCCATTGAAGAAGGTTGACGATGTTGGTGCGACTACAGCGCTGTTGCATAAATACATTGATTACACAGTGCACCAACAGAGAGAAAATGAAAAGAAAGACGAAGCAATCGACCTCCATTAGAGAGGAGCTTTCACGAGAGTCGATTGCTGAGTTTTAATTAGCTTGTGTAGGGCATTTCCCTAGTGTGTGAGAAACAGGTTGAGAGCTTCATTGTAACAATGTCACACACAGAGATTCATTCACATCATTTGGTGAATGAATCTCAAAACGTTTCAAACAGTCCCGTCCAAGCACGATGACGTTAAACTCATGTGTATGTAGTTAGTCACACAGTTGCGGCTGGTGTGCATTTGTGGAGTCTAGGAGTTCTCGCAGCTGCTGGTTGCGGGATTGGGTCTGTACACGAGTTGTAAGATCAAATCTTCTAGTAGTGGATCCTTCCGAGGTGGAAGAAGGGGAGATGTAGGACATTGAGGTCCGAACTTCCAGAAACAAATATGCTGTGTATCGGTCCATTTACTTTAAGCTTTCGGCATTTCATATTTACTTTAGCATAACTTAGCATAACACGTTTACAGTATTCAGCACTTGCTTATATTTCAGCTTAGCATCGCATACAGTTAGCACACAAGCACTTGCAAGTCTTGAACAGATTTATGTTGTACATAAATCTGTTTGAGTTGTTTTAAAATTTAGGATTCAGTTCTGGTATTTTCCGCATGATTTTTAAATCATACCAGATCTGTCTCCAGTGCACTTCTGGTGAGTTGTTATGTGTTCAAGAACATCGAGCTATTGAAGCTCCAGTGTATTAGCAGCGCACAAAATTTTCAATCGCCTATTTTAAACCAGCGGCTTCTAAGTTCCTTTGAAAAACAGGGACCAACAATTGGTATCAGAGCAGGTTGTTCTTGAACGAGCACTAATTTTAAAACACATGTGCTATGTTTTAAATGTTTTCAATAGTTTTGAGTAACTTATTTTATGAAGGCCAGATTTTGCTTTAATATAGAACCGGTTTTTTTTTGCTTGATGAACTGTCGGGATGCGCGAGTCTCGTGCAGATGCCAAGCTTCTATTTTCGTTGTGCTGTAAATCACTTGGAGCGAGGCTCAGTGACAAGCACATGGGGCGAGATAGAAGAAGGTAAAATTTGAGCTTTTATCTGTACTGGTTCTTCATATATTTAAGTAACTCAGTAGCACGTGTTCATTTGAAACAATATTTCGATGCTCTGATTTGTTTTTAAATTGTTTTGTTTTGCGGATTTACAGCTGATGCAAAATTTTAGTTTTTAAATGATTTGAGCTCATGTTATAAAAGACAGGGAGAGTGGCGTCACTGTCTTTTATAATTTTGAGTTATGCATCAGTTTCGCTTTTGAAAATCATATAGCTCTTGCATACGGTGCTTCCCAAATGCTGTTTTGTTTTTCAAAATTAAAACTCCTGCTGTTACGTTATTTTTGTTGTAATAGTGTAGGGAGAGTTTTGTTTTAAATATCGGAAAGACCAGCAGTTTACTCTCTTTTTGATTCCCACAAAAAGGGAGAGAATTGTTAGAACATGCATCATTTATTTGAGGTTTTGTGTAAATAAAAAAGGGAGAGATTGATGGATCTGTTTTGACAGATCCTGATTAAGTTTTGAATTACACATGTAATAGTGTAGGGTAGAGTTTGTTTTAAATATCGGAAAGACCAGCAGTTTACTCTCTTTTTGATTCCCACAAAAAGGGAGAGAATTGTTAGAACATGCATCATTTATTTGAGGTTTTGTGTAAATAAAAAAGGGAGAGATTGATGGATCTGTTTTGACAGATCCTGATTAAGTTTTGAATTACACAAAACCTGTTATTGTGTTTCTAACAATTCCACTTAAGTGTACAGATTCTAGCTATCGAAGAAGATGATGAACAGTCGAAGAATCTGTACAGCCGATGGTTCACTATATAAAGATTCAGCAGTTGGTTTGGTGTTCATGGAATCGGCAGCTGGATTAGCAATGGAGATGTCCAAAATTAAGTCAGTTGTTCGTAATCAGGCGGAGGCCAAGTTGAACAAGCTGGAGCATAGTAAACCAGTTGGAACGATGACAACCAGCTGCAAGCGCTAAAGAGTAAAGATGAACCAGCTGGAACAGGAATTGAGAAGTTTGCTGGAGAAATAGATCGAAGAATAAGATCCCAGGCGCAAGTTACTGTTGACGAATCTGTTAGCATTCGCGATTATAAGTACTGTTGATGAATCTATTGACAGTCGCTATTCAAGGAGCTAAGAAGAATTCAAGCTAGAGCTGGAACGATAAAGATCAGCTGGAGCGCTAAGCGAAGATGACATCAGCAGTGACGTCATCATTCAGCAGGAAGCTACAGTGATCAGCAGGAAGCTATCAGCAGATGAGAAAAGAAGTGAAAGAGATGAAGCGACGTCGTGCTAAAGAATCAGCAGATGGTTTAGCGTTGATGATGTCATCGGTGACGTCATCATATTCGTCAGATGGTTTGAGTCCAGCAGTCGCAAGATATCAGCAGGTAGCTACAGTATATCCAGATGAGAGATTCAGCGTTATATTCAACCAGTCGAGGATGCATAGCAAACGATGTCGTTTGAATAAGTTGATACGACATCGTTTGATCTAACCAGCTGGACAACCAGTCGCAAGCGTTTGATCTAACCAGCTGGACAACCAGTCGCAAGCGTTTGATCTAACCAGCTGGACAACCAGACGCAAGCAACAGCACATCCAGTCGAGAGCTTCAATGAACCAGCTGTTGCTATGAATCCAGTCGCAAGCTTTGCGTATCCAGTCGACATGGAATCCAGTCGCAAGAAAGAAGATGTAGTGGAGAGTTACAATCCAGACGCAAGATTCCAGTCGCAGTATTTGAAGATTCAGCAGAAGCGCAAAGCAGTAGTAGACTTGAATCAGCAGCGAAGCAGTTGACGATTTACGAGAGCTGGATGTCAACTGCTGAGCGCAATTCAAATGGCAAAAACGCTCAAGATGGAAAGAATCAATGGCTGAGATTAAGTCGTGCAAATTGCCTCAATTCAAGGGAACAAGATTTGTACTATTCTGGGAAATAGTACAATTTACAGAGGAGCGTTGCACTGAAATGGAAAGACGACAATTTGGCCTTGACAAGCGCTGAACAATTTTGGAATCTATCTAACGGCCATATTTCAAACAGAGGCTATATATGCGAAGGCAACGCCATTGAAGAAGGTTGACGATGTTGGTGCGACTACAGCGCTGTTGCAGAAATACATTGATTACACATTGCACCAATAGAGGGAAAATGAAAAGAAAGACGAAGCAATCAACCGCCATTAGAGAGGAGCTTTCACGAGAGTCGATTGCTGAGTTTTAATTAGCTTGTGTAGGGCATTTCCCTAGTGTGTGAGAAACAGAGAGTTGAGAGCTTCATTGTAACAATCTCACACACATAGATTCATTCACATCCTTTGGTGAATGAATCTCAAAACGTTTCAAACATTCCCGTCCAAGCACGATGACGTTAAACTCATGTGTATGTAGTTAGTCACACAGTTGCGGCTGGTGTGCATTTGTGGAGTCTAGGAGTTCTCGCAGCTGCTGGTTGCGGGATTGGTTCTGTACACGAGTTGTAAGATCAAATCATCTAGTAGTGGATCCTTCCGAGGTGGAAGAAGGGGAGATGTAGGACATTGAGGTCCGAACTTCCAGAAACAAATATGCTGTGTATCGGTCCATTTACTTTAAGCTTTCAGCATTGCATATTTACTTTAGCATAACTCAGTATAACACGTTTACAGTATTCAGCACTTGCTTATATTTCAGCTTAGCATCACATACAGTTAGCACACAAGCACTTGCAAGTCTTGAACAGATTTATGTTGTACATAAATCTGTTTGAGTTGTTTTAAAATTTAGGATTCAGTTCTGGTATTTTCCGCATGATTTTTAAATCATACCAGATCTGTCTCCGGTGCTCTTCTGGTGAGTTTTTATGTGTTCAAGAACATCGAGCTATTGAAGCTCCAGTGTATTAGCAGCGCGCAAAATTTTCAATCGCCTATTTTAAACCAGCGGCTGCTAAGTTCCTTTGAAAAACAGGGACCAACACAGACGTTGTGTTTTGGTAGGAAGCAGCAGCAATGCTGACGTGGATTTCAAACGTTTTTATTTTAGTTGCGATGGTCAGCAGAGAGCGCTAAGGGACTCTGAAGCGACGATGTTTTGTGAACAGGAACCAGCTGTTGGTTTCGCTAGCGTGTTTCTTATCGGGTATCGAAACTACGTTGTTTTGATAAGTTGGAACGACAACGTTTTGGGTGTAACGTTTAGCGTCAGCTGTTGGTCGCATTAGACATCTACTGTTGAGGGATCTGCTGCGTTGTTTTATTCAGCTGCTGGTTTGTTGATCAGCTGTTGGTAGCGACGTGACGTGTCCCTCTGCGACGTCGTTTGGTTAAGTTGGTGTGATGCCGTTTACCCTTAGCATTGTTTGAGAGATTCAGGTGTTGGTTCGATCAGCTGTTGGTTGAGATAACAGCGATGACAACTGATTTTGTCGGTGGAATCTGTTCCTGTTTTTGTCAGCTGTTGAGAAGTGTACAGATTCCTGTTTTTGTCAGCTGTTGAGAAGTGTATTTAATAGAAGTCTTGGTCTTCGAATTAGTAACAGATCCCATACTTAGAATATTTTTCCCTATTGTCGATCTATGTCGCGAACCGTAGGTTACTGTTCATTGCGGTGGTTTTCCGTCAATTCCCGATGATAGACAGATCTGTTGGAAGTAAGAGTTGAAGCTTTGGACTCCTCTTTCTTCGGTGCTTCATCCGATACCATTTTCTGGAAGCATAGTTGGCTGGAAGCAAGATCGCGAAGCAGCTTCTTCGGCCGTGTGTTGCGTTGTTCAGGTAGCGCTTCGAATTATTCAATGAGATCTTACTCTTAGTCTTGCTTAGAGCTTCCTGTTGAGTTAGATTGGTCGAATAATTGCTGGTTGATTTGTTCTCCCAGGCCGTGAATTATCCAACTGCCTGAAATCCATACACATCCTCATCACCCCATCTTTCTTATTGACAAACAAATTCTATCAGAGCTCCCAAAGGTGACCTACGCGGTCTAATGAAACTTTCTCAATAAGATACACAATTGATCATTTAGTTCTCTTAACTCTGTGGTGCCAACCTGAATGGTGCTCTTGATATCGGGGGTGTCCCTGGCATTAACTCAATACTAAAATCAATTTCCCTTCTTGGAGAAAACGTGAAATCTCATCGGAGAAAAACATCTTGGAACTCTCGGACAATGGAAATGTCACAAATATCCAAACTAGGTTCTCTAAAGCATATATCATGAATCCAGAATTCTCAAGTGACAACAACCCAAACTTCTCCATAGCTGAGATTAGTGGGATCTTAGATCGGGAATCATTACCATATAAATCCAACTTCTCACCAAACTGATGCCTAAACCTGATCACGTCGTGGTCTACTGTAGCTCTATAACTCGTCAATACATCCATTCCCAAGATACAATCAAAATATCTCATCCCCTGCTTAATCAGATTGGCCATAATAAAATTTTCCTCAAAATTAATCACACAATTCATTAATATTTCTCAGGAACCAAACTTACATCGACAAGAGTAGAGACAGACACAACATCACACAACGGAGTATCAACAACCCCATAGTCAAAATAAGCCTATCAGATAGAAAATAATGTGATGCTCCTGTGTAAAATAAAACTCGTGCAGGATAATAAAAAATACAGCATGTACCTGCAATAAATCCCCCAGGTGCATCTATGGCCTGCTCTCACGTCATACATGAACATTAGCTTGCTGAGGTCCCGAGAACTGTGACTGAGAAGAACCTCTGAACTGTGAAAAGCCTGACTACATCTAAGACTGTGCAGGAGTATACAGTCACCGGGAAGATCCTCCAAACTAACCCTACTGTGATGGAGAGGAATGCTGACTCCTTGTATAAGGACACACCCCTGCGTAGTGCCCATTCTGTCCACAAATATTGCAGACCACTTGTACTCCAGTACACTACATGGTCAGATGCCTACCTCCATATTGACCACAAAACACAGTCTTCGAACTGCCTTCCACTACAATTGACGGAACCAGAAGAACTATAACTCGACTTCTTCTTGAACTTCTTCCCTCTGTGCCTAAATCTCTAGTGACTAGACTGTTGTGGCACCTGAGCGGCTGAAAAAGATCCCCAAAGGTACAGGGTGAAAACCGTGAACAACATATGGCTGAATCTGAGACTGCCTGTTCTTCAAGCCCTCCTCGATGTCAATTTCTCTGTTCAAAGCATCAGCAGAAGTAGCAGCGGAACCAGCCAATACCAAAGGAAAGAGATCTAGCCTCAAGCCTTCCAAGAATTTATTGTGTTTCAGCGTTTCTTGACTGATAATGTGTGGGACATAAAAGAGCAGAGATGGATAACTGCCGAGCATACTCCGTCATTTTCATTTTTCCCTGCATAAAGTGGTTAAACTCATGATCTATGGAATTATAACAGTACTCAGGTTATAATCCTATCGAAAATTTGTACAGAAGCTCTCCCAAGAAATCACTTCATCCATTTCTTGCATAGCCCTGGAGGTACCCTTCCACAATCTGTGGGCATGCTCCTCAACTGATAGGACGCCAAACTCAATCTCCGATCTTCATCATACTAACCCTATCAAACAAACCTTCCATCTGCTCTAACCAATCCTCAGTTAACAAACTCCCTCAGCACCTGAGAAAGGCAGGTGGTTCATCCTATAAATCTAGCCAAGACCAATTCCATCTCATCGACTTGGTGAGTCAAGGTCTCACTTCTGCCTCAACCTGTCTAGCACATCGACGATCAGGAAGACTAGGCTGAACTACATCATCGTCACGATTCTAAGCTCCAGATTCCTCTGCAACATGCTTCTCCAGTCTACCTCTCCACTTAGGTGCCATCTACGAGACACCATGGTAAACAACAATATAACATGTAAAGCACGTACTCAAACACATGCAATAAAACAATTTATGTGATTCAAGTGAACTAGAATCTAAATTGAGTTTATCCTAGTTTACGTTCTACTACCAAATATCAGGCTCGGTGCTCTTAATCAAGAGTTTAAATACACAATTAATCACAAAATGTGGAAGTACTTGAAAGTGAGTTAAAATTTTTCTTTTTGGGCCTGAGAACACGAGTTAAAAATATGCGAATATTCAAAATATAGAAACTAGAATGTCACTCAGATATAACAAAGAAAAAAAATCCTTTAAAATCATATATCAAACGCATGCAGAGCTACTCCTGCTCATAATACATGTAAAAAGCCATGTATAAACAACATCCAATCTCCCAGATGACAGTATATAAAAAAAGTATACAACAAACATCAACACAGGGTATCCCCTGATAAATGACTCGATGGAATATATATACAATATCTTGGACACTAGATCGAATCCCTAAGGGGCTCCATTAGCTGACGCTCCAACAATGCAGCTGAACCACCTGAAAGACCTCCAATGGTCACCAACACGACGAAAGCATCCTCAAAAGTACAAGGTCAAATCCAGTACGGAGAACAAAATAACCAGCAATCAAAGTATGACTGAATGATGTTATATGTTGTGCAATGCATGTCTGGTATCAAATGAAATCGAGTACCAAATCGGAGACAAACAAAAATTGTCAACAAAACCAAAGTGGCTACTTCGTCAAGAGTTTAAGAGCTACCCAGTACAATATCAAAGAAATAACAGAGGTGTACTAACTAAACATCACCACCCGTAATAACCGCAATATCGAGAATTTGGGAGCTACTCGGGCGGTCTCAATGTGCTAATCGTGAGTGTGCTACACAAAACATCACTCCACAAGAACACAATTCTCCAAAATCCAACTCAGAAGCTGACAAAATGATCAAGGCTCAACATGAACGCATATGCTCAATGCCACGATATAGAATGCAATCACATAATTAATAAGTACAACTAGGCAATATCACGGAGCATCCAAACACATAGAACATAAATAAGACTCTACAAGAGCTTTAATTACACGCTCCATCCGTACCTCAAAGTATTTGACCAAATACCTCAAACCTAAATCGTCGCCGAAACAGACTACATAGTGGCGGACAGACCGTGGAGACTGACGACCGCGGCCAGCAGCTGAAAAGTTCCAAAAGTTACCAGGATGACGGGGAAATCACTAGCAGAAACATAGGGACATCCTACAACCCAAAGACGTCCAAAACATGTTTCAATCTCTCAAAAAAAAGTGAAAATAAGTTGGCAAAACTCACCTGAACTGGCCGAAAGCTAAAAAGCTCAGAACCTGCTCATATTAGTAGCAAAGTTAATGATTCTTGTGTGAGGACTGTGATTAACCAAGGTAATTAATATCTTAATCGCATTTAGATTAATGGTTAAAATCCGAGTTTATACAGCTTAGAGAGAGACCTGTGGAGAGAAACCAGCTAGGACGTAAGCTGATCTTACGTTTCGCTCTAAGCTGATGACGTAAGCTGTTCGGGTTTCAGCTTGGAGTTAGCACTGGCATGAGCTGTTGAGTGGCCCGTGCTGATTTTTTGTACTGTAGCAGATTTGGGGTCCAGCTTAGAGGTAATCTAGAATGTTACGCGAGGGTTGACGCATGGTAGCGTAAGCTGTTTATTGTGGACCAGATTAGGCATAAGCTGTTATGTAGGGTCTGTGCTGAGTCTGAGCTGTTAGCAGCTTAGGAGTACTGTGTAGCAGAGAAAAGCAGGCGTGATCTGTTTTGGGATAGTGAATTGTTCCAGGTTTATGCGCTGTGATCTGTGAGCTTAGCGAACAGCTTTGGGCGTTGTAAGCTATTTTGAGAATCCTAAGCTGATAGGTAGGATGCGTGCTGGTCTGAGTTCCTCTAAGTTGAATTGAGTGAACTATTAGACAGTGACGCTAGTGCGATCTGATCTGTCTTGGTGCAAGCTGGTGGTGTAGCAGCTCTGAGCTGTTATCGGTTGAGTAGCAAACCGTAAGCTGTGGTTCTACGTGAGCTGACTGGTGCGTGAAATGGTCCGCTTTTGTGAGTTGTTTTGTTAGTCAGATCATGTAGGAGTTGGACTAGCTCTTCTGAGCCGCTAAGCTGAGCTGTGCACGAAAGCTGTTGAGTGCACAAGCTGATTTATGAGTTGTGAGCTGTCGCGGGTGTGATCTGTTAGTACGCGCAAGATGTTAGTGGAAGCGTCCCCAAGCTATATGTATAAGCTGGTGTCAGCTTTGAGATCTGAGCTGGGCAGTGAGCGTAATCTGTCCTAGAAGTGTTGTGAGGACTAGAAATTTATTAATTGGTGATAAATAAAAATAATCAGATCTGGACAAGTATTAACCAACGGAGATGTTAACCATCGGGTTTTCAGATTTGAAGGATTTGGTTTTTCTGTTGGTGATTCTCGGATTTTTAGAATTGAGGTAGAACAGATCAGATATGAGTTGTTGATCGCTATCGGGTGGCTTGGAATAGATCCGAGTGGCGTAAGTGGATTTGAGAAGATCTTAATTGGGTATGATCTGTTTTGGTGTATTGCGCTTGTTGTCGGGAAGCGGTATCGGAAGATATCAAATTTGAGATGTTCTAGAGACTTTGAGTTGAGGGTACAGAATTGAGTAGTGGAAACTAGAGTTGGAGGTAATGCGACGTCGTATCGTGTTATCAGATTTGACGTTGGTTGAGTGAAATCTATTCAGTGGGAGTGAGCAGATGTGCGCGACTATTTGGGGAAGTCAAGTGTTGGTCAACGGTACTGTGTGGACCGATCCGGTTCGTGAGTTAGTGTAGATCGGTGTGGTTTAATTATTTCAGACTTGACCAAATCATGAGGAGCGAGCAAGTCTTTGTCGTGAGATCTATATGTTTGGAGCGGGATTCCAACGCGACATCGTTTGGTGATTTCGCGCGAGGATAGCCTAGTAGAGTCAGATCTGAGTTAGCACTAAGATTTGAGATGGTGCCCAAACCTGAGGTCACGTTCAGATTTGAGTGATTGAATTTCACTGTAGCTTTGACTGGGAGATTTAAATATAAGTGTCGAGCAACACTTAGTCGATTTTGAACTCGATATTTCTTATCTTCTTCACGAGAGCTTTGCGAACCCTTACTGTTCATCGAACCCTATTTCTTGAGATTGTCGTCGATTTGCGCCGCTGTTTGGAGCAATATTGGTGGCGATGTGCTCGTCTTCCTTAGACCTTTCGATTGATACCAGTTTTGAGCTTTAGATTGATGAGTTGAGGGAGCGCTAAGTAGTTTCAGGTTAGAGCATCTTCGCGATTGTTGTCCAGTGGTTCTTTCGTTCTTGAGCAGCTTTGAATAAGTGATTTCTTACTGATCTAAGATTCGATTAAGAGCTGGATAGCGCTATGTTGAGTTGAGGTAGCTGTTTTAGGCTACGCGGCTTTAGGCTGTAAGCTATATGAGCTTTGAGGTGAGCTGACTATTAGATATCTTGGCAGATTTGGGCTCGTAGGTATCTTCTGTTGAATTCGTGAAGAGCTAGTAGCCCAGCTGATTGAGCAGGTTGTTGGAGATGTGTTCTGCGTGATCTTTCGAGGTATTAGAAGCTGTTTTGAGGTACAGATTTTAGCTTATTTAAACAACTTTGGCATAAGCATGAGAAAATTTCCAGTGTGTTGAGAATGTTGTGACTGAGTGTTTACACGAACATATTTGCCCGACTGTGATTTGATTATCTGTTCTGTTTGCGTATGATTTATGTATGTTAGTTAATTGATATTGCTTGGCATTCACACATACATATTGAGCCTGAATTTTATTGATGCTCGAGTCGAGCTAGCGTTGTGATCGACCGGCTGAGTTGTCGTGTCTGAAAGGTCCAATGCTATCATCGAGGTGGTGGCCGACTGTGTTGTCACGCATAAAGACCACTGAACTGTGATGCTCGGCAGATTGTCGCACCTGAAGATCACGGATCGATGATTTCCACTGGCTGATTGGCTGTGCGTGGTGTTGAGGCTCCATTGAGATTTGAATTGCCAGCTGAGTTGTTGGCCTTGATTACCGATGTTCTTTGGTACCCTCATGCATATCATGACTTGAAATATTGCATGTTTTATGAGTGTTATTTGTACGGAGGTTTGACCTCGTTTATTTTCCCTGTTTTCGGGCTGCTTTGGTCGTTGTTGGCATTTGTAGGTTCTTCAGGTAATCCAGCTGGACTGAGTGGAGCGTCAGTTGGTAGATCCCCGTTCTGAGTCCCAGTTATTATATTATGTATTGATATATTGAGCCAGTGGATGTCATGTGCCTACAGTATTTTGAGGGGATCTGTATTTGATACTTGTTGCCTGTTTCTGTTGTTGTTGGATTTTGAGTTTAAATCATTATTTTGATTATGAGCTTATTTTGAATGATATTTTGAATCAGGCCCAAATCGAAAATTTTTAAGCCCTGATTTCATGTTTCCGCATAATTGTGATTAATTGAGTAAGTAATCTGTGTTTAGCGCATCGGGCCTGACATTTTTGTATCAGAGCTTAAACTGGGATAAGCTCGATTTATTTTTCATCACACTCGAGTCTAGGCACATAGTTTGAGTTTTATTTGTGATTGAATCAGTGATTGTGCTGCTTGCTTCTGTGATTTATCTGCTGGTTGTTCTTACCTATGAGTTTTGATAGATGCCGCCGAGGAGAGGTAGGAGTAGGATCGCTAGGTAGGTAGATGGGGAGTCTAGAGCCCCGGGAAGCGTTGAGGATGTTGAGCAGCAGATTATACCTTTGCGTCATCGTGCTAGACAGACAGAGGTAGAAGATGTGAATAGACATATTGGCGAGATGGAGCTAGTTCTTGCTAGGTTCTAGAGGATGAATCCCCCGAAATTTACTCATGCCGAGGGTGGTCTGTTGGCTGAGGCTGGTTAGAGCATATGGAGGAGTTGTTTGACGCGGTGAAGTACTCTCCAGAGAGGAGATTAAAGTTAGCCGTTTTGCAGTTGAGGGAGCACGCCCAACGATGGTGGAAAGGTACTTACCGATTCATGAGAGAGAGCGGGTATTTGATTTCTTGGGAGAGCTTCTGTGCAGAATTTCGACAGGAGTATACCTCTGAATCCTTTTACAACAACCGTGAGCGGGAGTTCGATAATCTTAAGCAAGGGAACTTGAGGGTGGCTAAGTATGCCAGACAATTCTCTTCGCTTCTGTCGTAAGTTCCCCATGTTTCTAACCAGGAGAGGACGAATAGGAAAAAGTTTCTGAGGGGTTTGAGGCCTGAATTGTTCCGTATGGTGATGGCTGGTTCTCCTGCGACTTATGCTGAGGCCGTGGATAGAGCGGTGGACATTGAGAAGAGTCTGTTGGAAGCACAGAATCAAGTTCAGCCGACAGCTGGAAGCATTTTTCAACCTGTGTTAGAGGTGACGCAACCATTTCAGTCTCCTCAGACGTCGCAGCAGCCAAATCTCCAGAAGTTCAATCCTCGAGGGAAACAGTTTAAGAGACGATCGAATTTGAGGTCGTCTGGTTTTGTTAGTTCTGGTGGTAGTGGATCAGAAAGTGTGACGTGTGGACAGTGCGGAGGTAGACATATGACTTCGCAGTGTCGTGGAGTTTGGGGTCTTTGCCATCAGTGTGGCCAACCGGAACATTTTGCTAGAGTGTGTCCTTTGATGGGTGGACAGTCCTTCAGTCAGTTGCAGCAAGGTTCAACTGGTGGTTCTTCGCAGAGACAGCAACCTTTTGTTCAATCCCAACGATCTGGACTCCAACCCAATGAACCGTCTAGGTTTGGAGGATCTTAGAGACCTCAGTTTCCAGGACCGCAGCAAGCTCAGGTGAATGCCTTGATGAGATAGCAAGCTGATGAGATGCCTGGGGGAGTGATTGCAGGTACTTGTACTATCTCTGACTTTCCTGCACGAGTTTTGTTTGATACTGGAGAATCACACTCCTTTATATCTGATTTATTTGTGTATGAGTGTGTGTTGAGTTCTTCCCACTGTGTGATATTGTCTCTGTATCTACCCCTGCTGGCGTGAGTTTGTTGTCCCGTGAGGTGGTGTTGGATTGTGTGATTAGATTTGATGATAATGTGTTGGTGACTAATTTGATTTCTCTTGAGATTAGAGATTTTGACTGCATCTTGGGTATGGATGTGTTGATGGATTATAGAGCGACTGTTGATTGTTTCCATGGTGTGGTGAGATTTAGACCTCGAATTGGAGAGAAATGGAATTTCTATGGTGCTGATTCGCAACCTAAGATTCCATTAGTGTCTGCCTTGGAGATGTTTAGCCTGTTGTGCTAGAGAATTCAGGGTTTATGATCTATGTCCTGGATGTTTCCCATGAATCGAGGATAGGGTTGAGTGATGTCCCTATTGCTCGAGAGTTCCCAGATGTTTTCCCGGATGAGATTCCTGGATTCCCTCCGAAAAGAGAGATTGACTTCAGCATAGAGTTGGTGCCAGGAACAGTCCCGATTTCTAGAGCTTCATATTTGTTGGCGCCAGCTGAGCTGAAGGAACTTAAGGATCAGTTGCGTGATCTTTTGGAGAAAATCCTCATCAGACTAAGTATGTCGCCTTGGGGAGCTTTGATTCTTTTTGTTAAGAAGAAAGATGGATTTATGAGGATGTGAATGGATTTTCGACAGCTGAATAAAGCGACGATCAAGAACAAGTATCCTTTGCCGAGGATTGATGACTTTTTTGATCAGCTGCAGGGATCGGAAGTGTACTCTAAGATTGATCTGCGATGTGGTTATCATCAGTTGCGGATTAGAGACGCTGATGTGTCGAAGACCGCGTTCAGGACTAGATATGGACAATATGAGTTTCTGGTGATGCCATTTGGATTGACGAATGCTCCTGTTGTCTTCATGGATTTGATGAATCACGTCTTTAGTAAGTACATTGATCATTTCGTGATTGTCTTCATAGATGACATACTTGTGTACTCGAGGAGCTATAGAGAGAATAAGGAGCACTTGAGATTGGTGTTGCAGAAACTGAGAGACTCACAGCTTTATGCGAAGTTCAGCAAGTGTGAATTCTGGCAGGATAAAGTAATCTTTTTGGGTCATGTCATTTCTGCACAAGGTAATTCTGTGGATCCGAGTAAGGTCGAAGCAGTCCTTAACTGGGAGTGACCTAGGAATGTTTCTGAGATCCGTAGTTTCTTAGGTTTGGCTGGCTATTATAGACGTTTCATCGAGAAGTTTTCTTCGATATCCAGGCCGACGACTCAGTTGACCCAGAAGGATAGGAAATTTGTTTGGACAGACAAGTGTGAGTCAATATTCCAGTTGCTTAAGGAGAAGTTGACTACTGCTCCTGTGTTGGCTTTGCCATCGGGTTCTGGAGGTTTTGTTGTCTGCTTCGATGCTTCTCTGAATGGTCTGGGTTGTGTTTTGATGCAGAACGGGCATGTGATAGCTTATGCGTCTCGACAGTTGAAACCCCATGATACGAGATATCCCGTTCATGATCTAGAGTTGGCCGCTATTGTTTTTGCCTTGAAGATTTGGCATCATTATCTGTATGGTGAGCAATTTGTGGTGTACACGGACCACAAGAGCTTGAATTATATCTTCACTCAGTCAGATCTGAATATGAGCCAACGTCGTTGGATGGAGTTGCTCAAAGATTTTGACCGTGAGATTCAATATCAGCCTGGGCGGATGAACTTAGTGGAAGATTCTTTGAGTAGGAAAGCCCAGCCTGTGATGTTGATGTCGATGAGTATATCCAAAGTCCAAAAGGATTTGGGGACTTCTGGATGGCGTTTTCAGCCAGATGATCAGTATTTCGTGGTTTCTTCTCTTCAAGTTGAACCACAGATTGTTGCAGACATTAGAGCAGCACAGAGAACTGACCCGTATATTCATGATTTGAAGCTTAAGGCCCAGAATGGTCAGTCGGAAGATTTTTCGGTTGCTTCTGATGGATGCTTGAGATTTCATGGTAGACTGGTTGTACCGAATTTGAGTGATCTGAAGGAAACCATCTTGAACGAGGCCCATTGTAGTCTTTACAGTGTGCATCTGAGCAAGAAGAAGATGTATCATGCCTTGAAGTCTCACTACTGGTGGGAAGGTATGAGGAATGACATCTCTAGATTTGTAGCATGATGTTTGAATTGCCAATAAGTCAAGGCCGAGAGAATAGACCTGGTGGATTGCTACAGAGTTTGGAAGTGCCTCAATGGAATTGGGAGCACGTGGCCATGGATTTTGTGACTCACTTGCCTCGATCGAATAGGGGATGCGATGCGATTTGGGTGATGATTAACAGGCTTTAGAAGTCAGCCTATTTCATTCCCTATGATGTGAGATGTTCGATGGCGAACATGGCGAGGCTGTTCATCGACCATGTGTTTAGATTGCATGGAGTGACGGTTTCGATAGTGTTTGATATAGATCCACGATTTACTTCCCGATTCTGGAAGAGCTTGCAGGCAGCGATGGGTTCAAGATTGGCTATGAGTACAACTTATCACCCTCAGACAGATGGCCAATCCGAAAGGAATATTCAGATTATAGAGGATATGTCGCGAGCAATAGTGATGGATTTCAGTGGTAGCTAGCAGGATTCTGTGTCCTTGGTTGAATTTTCGTATAACAACAGCTACCAAGTGACTATCGGGATGACCCCATTTGAGGCTTTGTATGGTCGAGAGTGTAGATCACCGATCTGTTGGGAAGAGATTGGTGAAAAATAGTTGTCTACTCCTGAATTCATGCAGCATATGAAAGATCAGATTGAGTTGATTAGAAGTTCAATGAAAGCTGCGCAAGATCGTCATGCGAGTTATGCGAACAAGAGGGGCAGGCTTTTGGAGTTTGAAGTTGGCGATCGAGTATTTCTGAAAGTTTCTTCTTTCAAGAGTGTGATGAGATTCAGAGTTAAGGGTAAATTAGGTACTAGATTCGTTGGTCCCTTTGAGATTGTTGAGAGGATTGGGTCTTCAGCTTATAGATTGCAGCTGTCTGATGAGTTAGCAGCGATGCATGATGTGTTTCATGTATCTATGTTGAGGAAATATGAGCCAGATCCGTCCCATGTGTTGAGAACTGATGAAGTGGAGCTAGATCAAACCCTTGGCTATGTTGAATATCCAGTGCAGATTCTGGATAAGAAGGAGAAGCAGCTGAGGAATAAGACTATTATAGATTGCAGCTGTCTGATGAGTTAGCAGCGATGCATGATGTGTTTCATGTATCTATGTTGAGGAAATATGAGCCAGATCCGTCCCATGTGTTGAGAACTGATGAAGTGGAGCTAGATCAAACCCTTGGCTATGTTGAATATCCAGTGCAGATTCTGGATAAGAAGGAGAAGCAGCTGAGGAATAAGACTATTCGGTTGGTGATGGTACAATGGAGCAAGCATGGTAGATAGGAAGCTACCTGGGAAGTTGAAGAAAATATGAGACATGAGTGGCCTCATCTGTTTGAGCGATGACAATAGATTTCCAGGTAAACCTTCTGACTTGTTGATTCGTGCTTCGAGTTGTTTTGTGCTCATGATTTGTGGGTTTGTTAAGCATTGAGTCATGCTGAGCAGATTGTTTGTCTTAGTTTTGGTGATTTCTGGTTTTTTCTGTGATTCTGATCTATTACTGTAAGTTGATTTCGAGGACGAAATCCATTTCTAGTAGGGGAGAGTGTGAGGACTAGAAATTTATTAATTGGTGATTAATGAAAATAATCAGATCTGGACAAAGATTAACCAATGGAGATGTTAACCATCGGGTTTACAGATTTGAAGGATTGGGTTTTTCTGTTGGTGATTCTCGGATTGTCAGATTTGAGGTAGAACAGATCAGATGTGAGTTGTTGATCGCTATCGGGTGGCTTGGAACAGATCCGAGTGGCGTAAGTGGATTTGAGAAGATCGTACTTGGGTATGATCTGTTTTGGTCTATTGCTCTTGAGTTGAGTGTTGTCGGGAATCGGTATTGGAAGATATCAGATTTGAGATGTTCTTGAGACTTTGAGTTGAGGGTAAAAAATTGAGTAGTGGAAACTAGAGTTGGAGGTAACGCGACTGTTAGAGTAGATTCCCAACTAGCCAACTTGTGGCGTGTGGGTTTATAGACTCTTGTATGAAACGATCTTTATATATGATATTCGCATTTTGTTTATGTCGTTCTTTATTTTCATTATGATTATGATGTTAACAATTGTGTTGGATAAAGACCTAGAATGCACCATAGTGTATGATTAGATGTGATAGTGGGTATGACGGCTATCATTAAACACATCTAATAGTCACTGTGCATTCTGAACTTGTTCCTAGTCAATTGGGCCGTCAAAATGAGGATAAGGCCGCCCGAGCTTGAGACTAGCATCTGCGATGCAAAGTACCATGTTTCATTGGTAGGGAACATTGTGATGTTCTGAGCATGCTGATGGATAGTGACCTGGTGATCTATCGAACTACCCTCGTTCGGACTTTCTTGTCGAGTGGATAAGTCCGAGGTCTTGGTTGTACTGATTAGTCCTCACTACTCGAAACGTCATTGAGGCTCTACATGATAGGCGTCTCACTTTGACTCGTTTGCCGACTCACTTGGGGTCATTAGGCGACGGGATTGGGTGAGATCCCGATGCATGTAGTAGTCGATGCATCGTTGTCGAGGATTCACCGCTCGCTCTCATGCGTGGATATCCTATGCTATCTGAGGGGATAATAGTGTATAAATCTCTGACCAGAGTACTAGAAGTTTTTTAGGTAAATGGGTTTACCTAGTAATACTCGCTATGTCACTATTCGATCTCGAAGATGTATGCATAGCTATCGGATCTATAGCGACTCTCGATTTACCAATGGTCGTTGATCTGATCGGGATATATGTGTTGAAAGGACCGTACTGTACGCTAACAACGACCAACTGGTTCTTTCAGGCACTATCAATGATACCTAGGGGCCATGGGGCCGATGTTGCTAGGCGCTTTACCATGATCCTATGGGCAAGTCTGAAATCGTGATTTCGGAGCCGCAATGGTTGCGGGCCCACTGCTAGCTGTATCCCTGAACCATTGAGGGTCACACAAGTACTGGATTCATGATTTCCGCACGGAAACTGAGCTCAATGTGTTGAGCATACGAAGAGGATTTTAGGGAGTGCGACTTCCTAAAAGTAAACAGGGGTCAAATTGCGATTTCCCAAAGTTGAGGGACATAACTGTCATTTTGGTCTAGGTGGTCTGAAAAAGTATTTCACATCATAATATTCAGTTTAGGAAACTGATTCGATCGGTCCGATCTTATCGTCGATCGGAGTTATGATGAAGCCACGGTGATGCGGTTGAACCGAATGTGCAGAGATTGGACTTGGCCCGCCCTAGGTCCATTGGGCCGGTTCAACATCACACTCCAAACCCTAGCCTCCATCTTGAGCGCCGCCCCTCCCTCTCCCATCACGCACGCCGCCGTCCGCCGCCTTGCGCCGCCGTCGTGCCGCCGCCGTCCGCCGCCCGCTTCGTGATCGGACTTGTTTCGATCACCACGACGAGCTGTTTCCGATCGTGCCAAAATCCATCAGCTTTCTAGTGCAGGATGATTGGAGGAAGATTGAATCCGATCATGGACCTGATTGGAGAATCTACCGCCGCCTACCGTGAAGAGCCAGTTTTCTTGTAAATCTGGTTGGAGCCAGACGCCTAGACGCCAGCAAGGTGACAATTTCTAACATCCTATGTATGTTTTTGTTGCCCTTTTGAATGTATTGAATGCTTTCCGGGGCTAATTTTGTTTTCCGCTGCACCCCCGGGAAGTGGGATCCGGATCCGCCACCGCTATTCCCAACAGCGACGTCATATCGTGTTATCAGATTTGACGTTGGTTGAGTGACTTCTATTCAGTGGGAGTGAGCAAATGTGCACGTCTATTTGGGGAAGTCAAGTGTTGGTCAACGGTACTATGTGGACCGGTCCGGTTTGTGAGTTAGTGTAGACCGGTGTGGTTTAATGATTTCAGACTTGACCAAATCTGGAGGAGCGAGCAAGTCTTTGTCGTGAGGTCTGTATGTTTGGGGCGGGACTCCAACGCGACGTCGTTTGGTGATTTCGTGTGAGGATAGCGTAGTAGAGTCAGATCTGAGTTAGCGCTAAGATTTGAGATGGTGCCCAAATCTGAGGTAACGTTCAGATTTCAGTGATTGACTTTCACTGTAGCTTTGACTAGGAGATTTAAATATAAGTGTCGAGCAACACTTAGTCCATTTCGAACCCGATATTTCTTATCTTCTTCTCGAGAGCTTCGCGAACCCTTACTGTTCATCAAACCCTATTCTTGATATTTCCATCGATTTCCGCCGTTTGGAGCAAGATTGGTGGAGCTGTGCTCGTCTTCCTTAGACCTTTCAATTGATACCAGTTTGGAGCTTTAGATCGACGAGTTTAGGGAGCACGAAGTAGTTGCAGGTTCGATCATCTTCGCGATTGTTGTCCTGTGGTTCTTTATTTCTTGAGCAGCTTTGGGTAAGTGATTTCTTACTGATCTAAGATTCGATTTAGAGCTGGATAGCGCTCTGTTGAGTTGAGGTAGCTGTTTTAGGCTACGCGGCTTTAGGCTGTAAGCTATATGAGCTTTGAGGTGAGCTGACTATTAGATATCTTGGCAGATTTGGGCTCGTAGGTATCTTATGTTGAATTCTTGAAGAGTTAGTAGCGCAGCTGTTTGAGCAGGCTATTGGAGCTGTGTTCTGCGTGATCTGTCAAGGTATTAGAAGCTGTTATGAGGTACGAATTTGAGCTTATTTAAACAGCTTTGGCTTAAGCATGAGAATATTTCCAGTGTGTTGAGAATGTTGTGACTGAGTGTTTACGTGAACAGATTTGCCCGACTGTGATTTGATTATCTGTTCTGTTTGCGTATGATTTATGTATGTTAGTGAATTGATATTTCTTGGCATTCACGCATACATATTGAGCCTGAATTTTATTGATGCCCAAGTCAAGCTAGCGTTGTGATCGGCGGGCTGAGTTGTCGTGCCTGAAAGGTCCAATGCTATCATCGAGGTGGTGGCCGGCTGAGTTGTCGCGCCTGAAGACCACTGAACTGTGATGGTCGGCAGATTGTTGCACCTGAAGATCACGGGTCGATGATTTCCACTGGCTGATTGGTTGTGCGTGGTGTTGAGGCTCCATTGAGATTTGAATTTCCGGCTGAGTTGTTGGCCTTGATTACCGATGTTCTTTGGTACCCTCATGCATATCATGACTTGAAATATTGCATGTTTTATGAATTGTTGTTTTATGAGTGCTCTTCGTACTGAGATTTGACCTCATTTATTTTCCCTATTTTCGAGCTTCTTTGGTCGGTGTTGGCCTTTGCAGGTTTTTCAGGTAATTCAGCTAGAGTGAGTGGAGCGTCAGTTGGTAGATCCCCGTTCTGAGTCCCAGTTATTATATTATGTATTGATATATTGAGCCAGGGAATGTCCTGTGCCTACAGTATTTTGAGGGGATGTATTTGATACTTGTTTCCTGTTTCTGTTGTTGTTGGATTTTGAGTTTAAATCCTTATTTTGATTATGAACTTATTTTGAATGATATTTTGAATCAGGCCCAAATCGAAAATTTTTAAGCCCTGATTTCATGTTTCCACATAATTGTGATTAATTGAGTAATTAATCGGTGTTTAGCGCACCGGGCCTGACAAGTGTAACCTATGTTCGGTTTGTAAACTGCATCGCGTGCGAGAGCTGAGCTGGTATCACTGTAGCAGTGATCTATTGGGACGCGAGCTATTGGATGCGAGAGCTGGTAGCATGTTCGTGCTGAGATGTACGCTGGGCTGAGTGCAGCGTGGAGGCCTTAGCTGGACTGAAGTCACTATAGCCATGATCTGTTGAAGTAGTGAGTATATATATCAGCACTTAGTTATTTGAGACCACACATCCCTTAGCGTCTTCAAGAAGCTCCCGTAGATATTCCCCCAGCCCTAGTTACTGTTCACCCGACATAGTAATTTCCAAATCTCTGGAGTTTGGCTGGTCCGTTTGGAGTGAGGGTATAGCGGTTGGAAACCCCTCTTCAAGGCCGACATTTCCATACCAGTTTGGAGTCGGGAGGAAGCCGAACGGAGCAGATTTTCGTGAAGCTGTGCAAGTTGGTTTCACGATTTCCGGATGGGTTTGAGCTTTGGTTCAGGTAATCGTGTTCTGCTAGTGTTAGTTTCGGCTTCTAGCATTTATCTTTGAGCTAGTTAGGGCTCTGCCATTATACGCAGTAGTGCCGAGTTGTTGAGAGCTTCGGCCGTGAGTTGTGTGAGCTTTGACAGAGATGATGTCTTAAGTATCTTGGTAGATTAGAGCCTCCCGTGTAGTTTTCGTGAGCTTCTGGCCATGGAGCAGCTGGTCGAGCAGTACAGGAGGTGTGTCTTGCTGTCAGCTGTGAGCTGTACTGAGGTATTGGCCAAGATCTGCATAAGGTACGAATCTAAGCTTATAGTTGCAGGTTTGATGTTAAGTATGAGTACATAGTGTGGCTGCGTGAGTTGTGCCCGTAGCTTGGTTATGTGCGTCCTACGTCGAGGTAAGCTGTTGAACCCTGATAGGCCTATTGTGGCACTGCTGTAACTTTCTGTGCATGCGATGAGTTGTATTATGCATGTTGTAGCTTTTATGCGCGGGCTGTGTAGCCGTGCTTTTTGCTTGTGGTGGTTGTATGCCTCGTATCTGTGAGCTATGTGCTAAGCTTGGCGTCGCATGGTTTTCCTGAGCTGTTATGCTCTGTGTGCTGTGCCTGTGTTGTTATGTGCTAAGCTGCTGGAGATTTTATGTGTGAGCTGTGTAGCGGTGCTGCTAGTGGTGTATGCTGTTGTGCATGTGATTGTGAGCTGTATGGTCTAGCTGTATATCGCATGAGGTATCCTGAGCTGTGCTCTGTTCCTGCATATGTGATTGTTCTGCAACTGTTCTGCTTATACTGTTCAGTAGTATGTTGCATGCTATTCTCAGTTGTTGTGCTGTTTCCTTTTGTTTAGTGTATGTTGCATCTATTATGTGAGTATGGCATACACACATGGCATATCGGCAGGCTCCTCCCTTGTTACCCGCATGCTAGCAGTTTGTTGTTGAACTCCTTGTTATATCTCTGCTAGCTGTTCCTTGTTGTGAGCCTTCTTTGTTATCTATGCTGGCCATTGCTGTTGTGGATTGGTTAGTATCAGGAAGCTTGTTGTTGGATAAATTTGAGAACGATCGGCTAACTATCGTGCTTCTCTACTTGAGGACGATTGGCTAGCAACCGTGCTCCTCTTCTCCCTGCTGTTGGGTGGTTTGTCGCTATGAGACGAGTGGATAGATACCACGCTATCATGATCTTGGGCACCTGAGAGTGAGCTGTTTTGCTTCTGGTACTGCGTGTTGAGACGAGTGGATAGCTACCACGCTCTCACATGATCTGTGGTCACTATTGTTTGTACCTCCAGCCATGGAATTGTTTTGCGAGCCTTGTAACTCCGGCTGTTGATTTCCTGCAAGCTATGTATCTCCAGCTATTGAGTGTTTCTGTGAGCGTTGTATCTCCATCTATTGAGTCGTTCCTTGAGCCCCGATAATGCATTGTACCTTTATTCATGCATTACACGCTTTATGTAACATGCTTTATTTGATAGCTGTATGTTGTTTTGCTCTTCGTACTGAGGTTTAACCTTGTTTGTTTTCCCTTGGGGATGCTTTGGACGTGTGTTGGCCATTGCAGGCCTTTTTCAGGTAGTTCAGCTGGTCCGTGAGTGAGACAGTTGTTGCAGTCCCAGGCGTGGGTTCCCAGTTATATATATATATATATATTTATGCTATATCGAGTCATTGCCAGGCGATGCCCTGTGTAGTTGTTGTGTATTGACTTGATTTATTTGGAGGCATGTATATATTTGTTTAGTTGGCGTATTATGTTGTGGCTTTTAATTCAAAATCGTATTTTGAGTATATGCCTATGTTGAATGACGTATTTTAAGGTCAGCCCAGAAAGAAAAAAAAATTAGCCACTTTTTAAGCTTCCGTGTTTTGCGTGTTGTATCTGTGTGTATAAGCATCGGGCCTGACATCTTGTCTCAAAATGAAGCCAAGGAAAATAGCTATAACATACAACAGATGGCGACCAAAACGGTGGAGCCAAACGGTCAGAAACTGCGAAAAATCATACACCTGAACTATCGCCGACCTCCATCCTCCAGTCATCTCAGGCTGAAAAATTATTCAGGAAATGTCGGATTCGGAGAGAGGATTCCAACGGTACCAACCGTGCTCAAAATGGAGTAGCTGATCTCCAACAACAGGGAAAAACATCGGTCGATCGAAGGGATAAGGTTTGGGTTTCAGATAACAGCTCTCGAAAAATATCTGACTCTTTTTTACCAAAATTCCAGTTCTCTTGATTTATTTAACTATAACATGTACTTAAAGTCTCCTTAACAGATAACAGCACAGCTCGATCCAGATCAACGCATCTCGATCCAGATCAACGCATCTCGATCTGATCAGCACAGCTCGATCCATATCAGCACAGATCGATCAAATTAGCACAACTCAAGACAGATCAGCACGGATCGACCAATATCAGCACAACATGCCTTCGATTTGATTGCTCCAATCTAATTGCTCCTGAACCTTACATTCTTCCATTTTCTAAAAGAATAATTTTTTCTGCAGATGTACTTCGTTTTTTGCTGATGCTTCTCATACATGTCTGATAAAATGGACATCGTATCCTTCTTGGTTTATTCTCATGCCACGTTTTTGGCCACATTATTCGTTAGGGTTAATCGAATAACATCTAACACATGTCGGTCAAGAAGCTTGCACTCATCTTTTCTGGTTTCTTTCATTATATTGGTTAATGCGTGAAATGAACTTAACTCTAGAATTTTTTTTTTGTAAAGTAAAGTGCGGAATAAACATTTTTTAAAATTATAATTCAAACGTTAAAATCTTTTCTCAACATCACTTTAAAAGATAAATAAATAAATATCTCAAAAATCGCATCATTCTTTCTGTCTTAAAATCGAGTAAATATATTGTTGCGGAAATCTGAACATGTTTAATAAAGTAACATAAAAGCATTTGAGTGGTCACGGGGTAGCAGCTGCAGCGGGCGATCAGAGATCCTCACCACCACTCGGAATAAAATCATCTGCAGTATCACCTGCACCATTTAAACATAGTGAGTCTAAAGGCCCAACATGCTCTATCTGATAATAACAAGGTACATAATATAATAAAACCACATGCAAGCACATATATATCGTAAAATAGCTTTATAACATGTATGCATGAATGATCGTAAATCATGGCACCAAAACTATTCGTAACATTACATGATCGTATATCATAACATAATGAGGCATGAATATAACATAACATAAAAGACGTGTGATTCGTATCCATGATGTGTGGACCATTACATTAACGATTGATCAATCATAAAAACAATGTACGTGGCGATGCGATTCAACCGACCTTACCTTGGGATCCCTCGCACCTCTATGGTGCCATTTCACCATGCCGTGAACACATGGATACATAAGCTCATTATAACATTAACAGAGGTGCATCGGGCGTGGCATCAGGATTTCGCTCATCATTACTTGCCACAAACCACTTCAATCCCTCAAAAATATTTTCTGTCCTTTCATGCCTTAACATTTCATAAAGATTTCATGATGCGTGTACGTCATAAACATGCAATTTAAAAGGCTTAGCCCATCAATATATATTTAATTTTCTTTAAACAAATGCATAATCATATACGTAAAATACTACATATATAATTAAATATATATTTATGGATTTCTGCATTTTCTTGCCCGGTCAAGGACTGGTTCAAGTGACTGGCCCACTACACTAAGCCCAAAGCCTAGACCTGTAACTTAACCCAAAACTCAACTTGGCCCATTAAACTTAAAATTTAATTTCAAAATGTTTAAAAGTACCCGGTCCTATAAGTTAGAAATCAGACATTAAAATTTGCTAAAATATCAATTCCCTAAATTAAAAGTCTAACTTTAAAACTTAATACAACTTATTCGGCCCATAATTAAAGGGAATTTTGACTTTAAAAGTTGACTTACAATATTTTGACCCTTTACGCTTAAAATCGGAATTTAAACTTAAAATAAAAATACCCGATCCAAAAAATAAAATAACGTAGACCCGACTTAAAATAATTTGACTCGACCCTCGACTGACTCGACCCGGTCCAGCTGTACCAACCCAACAGGCCCAACTGAACCGGCCAACCCTCACAACCCTAGCCAACGCCGCCGCCACCGAGCAACCCGACAACCAGCCCTTCGCTCCCCCTATTCCGTCCGCCCTTGGTCAGAACCCTGTCGACAGGACCACCCCCAGGTCCGGCCGGCCCTCCCGATCGAGCCACGGCTCGAACCATGGGCTACATGGTTTAGCCGAGGCGTGCAAAGGCGCTACACATGTGCCGCTCGCTTGGAGGACGCCATCCCCTTCACGGTTATCGGTCGAGCCACCTCCACCTATGCTCGAACCACCACCACCGGACCACCATGGCTCGAACCCCAGCCCTACAAACCGTCCATGACCGAAGCATCACAAGAACTAATCATATGCATGGTGAAAATCGTGATACATGCATGGATCTCAAACAACAAACGTAGATCGTATCTACACATGTGCCGCTCGCTTGGAGGACGCCATCCCCTTCACGGTTATCGGTCGAGCCACCTCCACCTATGCTCGAACCACCACCACCGGACCACCATGGCTCGAACCCCAGCCCTACAAACCGTCCATGACCGAAGCATCACAAGAACTAATCATATGCATGGTGAAAATCGTGATACATGCATGGATCTCAAACAACAAACGTAGATCGTATCATAACGCATACAATTCATGCAACATCATTTAAAAATAGTATAATATGATTTAAATGGTGAGAAAAATGAAGAATAGAGCGTGCCTTGAATGAATAATTACGAGTAATACGCGTTATCGGAGCGGAGGACAAGAGATTGGGACGAACAACCTTGAATTCACACCACAAATCAATGGAGCTCGAGCACAAGGGGAGGGGGCGGCTTGAAGATTCGATGGAGGCTAGGGCTTTCGAAAATTAGAGTTGAAAAAATGAATGTGTACCAAAATACTTCTCTCAATATTTTAAGTTAGGAAAACCTGGCTAGTGTTCCTCTTCTTAATGTATCACTGTGTTCATTTCTTATGACTCATACTTATACTCATATCCCTTGATCTTCGTCCTCTATAAGGGAAATTTTCTTTTTGTTTACTGAAGGGAGGTTGGAATCGGACCAATTCATTTGTGGATAATATCCAAACAATCTAGTTCTGATTTTGATTTGTGGATAAAATTTTCTTTTTAATCTCGAGTCCCACGTACCCTGGAAATCAATCGCACAGGCTCTCAGTAAATCCTCCAGAATCTGGATGACTCTCTCCGACTGCCCATCCATCTGCGGATGAAATGCCGTTCTAAACGCCAATCTAGTCCCCAAAGCGGCATGTAAACTTCTCCAGAACGCAAACGTGAGTCTGGTGTCTCTGTCAGACACGATAGAGACTGGTATGCCATGCAGCCTGACAACCTCTTTGATGTAAAGCCTTGCGTACTGTGTCAGGGTGAAAGTAGTCTTCATCGGTAAGAAATGCGCTGACTTGGTGTGTCTGTCTACAATCACCCATATCTACGTGTATCCTCTGGGACTCCTGGGCAATCCAACCACAAAATCCATCGTGATATGCTCCCACTTCCACTCGGGAATAGGGAGTGGCTGCAGCAACCCTGTCGGTCGTTGATGCTCTGCCTTGACCTGCTGACAAGTCAAGCACTCAGACATGAATCTCCCAATATCCTTCTTCATCCCCGGCCACAATACAACGTCTGTAAATCTCTGTACATCTTCGTACTCCCTTGGTGGATGGACTACGTCGATGCATGAGCCTCAGATAAGATCTCGGCTCTCAACTGTCCAGTACTCGATACCCACATACTGTTGGGGATCCGGATCCGCCCCCCGGCGAGGCAGCGGAAGAACATAGAAAAAGCCGGGAGACGATCAATACGAAAAACAGACAATACAAATATCGTCATACATAGGGCGTTCAAAAACGAATACCTTGCTGGCACTTGTGCCTGGCTCCAACCGGAATTACAAGAACCCGGCTCTTCTCGGTAGATTGCGGTAGATAATCGTCAATCCGGTCCACGACCAGAACCGAGACGCCTTCGTCAGGCTGCACTAGAAGCGCTGACGAGATCAGCACGAACGGATTCTCCTCGTCGAACTGGCCGGAAACAAATTTCCGGCGAAGATCGGCGGCGGTGGCGGCGGCGGCGGCGGCGGCGTGAGTTGAGAGAGGGAGGCGGCGGTTTTGTGCTAGGGTTAGGTCAAGTTGTTGGAGAGTTATGACACAAGTATATCAATTAAGTCTCTTAATCACATTTAAATAGAGTGTTGGACTTGGACCGGCCCAACGGGCCCGGGTCCAACAATGAACATTCAGTTCATCTCCACCACCGAAACTTCATCGTAACTCCGATCGCCGATCAGATCGGACCTCTCGACTCAGTTTCCAAAACTGAATAATATGATCTGAAAAACCATTTTTCAGAACCCCAGTGCAAAAAGACCGTTTTGCCCCTCAACAGCGGGAAACCCCGGTTTGACCCCTGTTGACTTTTAGGAAGTCGCACTTCCCGAAATCCTATTCTCGTGCTCAACACATTGTGCTGAGTATCCATGCGAGAATCTCGGATCTAGTACTTGTGTGACCCTCAATGGTTCAGGGATACAGCTAGCCGTGGGCCCAAAACCATTGTGGCTCCGGAATCACAATTCCGGACCTGCCCAACGGATCATGGTAAAGCGTCTAGAAACATCGCCCCATGATCCCCTAGGTATCACATATAGTGCCTGCAAGAACCAGTCGGTCATGGTTAGCGTACAGTACGGTCCTTTCAATCCATATATCCCGATCAGATCAACGACCATTGGTAAATCGAGAGTCGCTATAGATCCGATAGCTATGCGTACATCTTGGAGATCAAATAGTGACATCGCGAGTGTAACTAGGTAAACACATTTACCTAAAACACTTCTAGTACTCTGGCCAGAGATTTATACACTATTATCCCCTCAGATAGCATAGGATATCCACGCATGTCTGCGAGCGGTGAATCCTCGACAATGATGCATCGACTCCTACATGCATCGGGGTCTCACCCAATCCCGACGCCTTATGACCCCAAGTGAGTCGGCAAACGGGTCAAAGTGAGACGCCTATCATGTAGAGCCTCAATGAAGTTTCGAGTCGTGAGGACTAATCAGTACAACCAAGACCTCGGACTTATCCACTCGACAAATGGTAACCACTTGGAAAGTCCGAACGAGGGTAGTTCGA
>KV013363.1:93441-109298 GCA_001598015.1 Dorcoceras hygrometricum
CCGAAAAAAAACCCGCCCAGCCGTCACGACATCGCCGGAGCGGCGGCCGGCCGGCGGCTCAAGGGCGTGCGCACGGCCGCTACTAGAGCGGCGCTTCATGCGTGAGCGTGCGCCATCTTCGACGCACTTTGGTCGGCCAGCGACCAGCCCGTGTCGCCACGCTTCCAGCCTTCGTCGCAGCATCGTCCCCCCCCCATCACGCACGGTGCGGCATCTCATCGCCGCTACTCCAGCGAAGTAGCGCTCAACTCCTCCGGCCGAAACGCACGACCAGCGCGCATGCATCGCGCCACAGTCGCGTGGCCAGCGCGCGACCAGCGTGCGACCAGCAGCTGTCCATCGCGCGGCCAGCACGCGATGGTGTCGTGCACGATGCGCGACGTTGTGCATCGCGGCGCGCATGTGATGCGTGAGGAGGAGCGCCGCCGCGGGCGGCGGTGGCGTGGCTGTAAATCAATCGAATTTTGATCTGAAATTAAGAAGTTAGATACAAATATGGCAATTCGTATGATCAGATCCCGGAAAAACACTGGCTCTAATACCACTGTTGGGGATCCGAATCCGCCCCCCGGCGAGGCAGCGGAAGAACATAGAAAAAGCCGGGAGACGATCAATACGAAAAACAGACAATACATATCGTCATACATAGGGCGTTCAAAAACGAATACCTTGCTGGCATTTGTGCCTGGCTCCAACCGGAATTATAAGAACCCGGCTCTTCTCGGTAGATTGCGGTAGATAATCGCCAATCCGGTCCACGACCAGAACCGAGACTCCTTCATCAGGCTGCACTAGAAGCGCTGACGAGATCAGCACGAACGGATTCTCCTCGTCGAACTGGCCGGAAACAAATTTCCGGTGAAGATCGGCGGCGGCGCGTGGGCGGCGTCGGTGGCGGCGGCGGCGCGTGGGCGGCGGCGGCGGCGGCGTGAGTTGAGAGAGGGAGGCGGTGGTTTTGTGCTAGGGTTAGGTCAAGTTGTGGGAGAGTTATGACACAAGTATATAAATTAAGTCTCTTAATCACATTTAAATAGAGTGTTGGACTTGGACCGGCCCAACGGGCCCGGGTCCAACAATGAACATTCAGTTCATCTCCACCACCGAGACTTCATCGTAACTCCGATCACCGATCAGATCGGACCGATCGACTCAGTTTCCAAAACTAAATAATATGATCTGAAAAACCATTTTTCAGAACCCCAGTGCAAAAAGACCGTTTTGCCCCTCAACAGCGGGAAACCCCGGTTTGACCCCTGTTGACTTTTAGGAAGTCGCACTTCCCGAAATCCTCTTCTCGTGCTCAACACATTGAGCTGAGTATCCGTTCGGGAATCACGGATCTAGTACTTGTGTGACCCTCAATGGTTCAGGGATACAGCTAGCCGTGGGCCCACAACCATTGTGGCTCCGGAATCACAATTCCGGACCTGCCCAACGGATCATGGTAAAGCGTCTAGCAACATCGCCCCATGATCCCCTATGTATCACTGATAGTGCCTGCAAGAACCAGTCGGTCGTGGTTAGCGTACAGTACGGTCCTTTCAATCCATATATCCCGATCAGATCAACGACCATTGGTAAATCGAGAGTCGCTATAGATCCGATAGCTATGCGTACATCTTGGAGATCAAATAGTGACATCGCGAGTGTAACTAGGTAAACACATTTACCTAAAACACTTTAGTACTCTGGCAAGAGATTTATACACTATTATCCCTCAGATAGCATAGGATATCCACGCATGTCTACGAGCGGTGAATCCTCGACAACGATGCATCGACTCCTACATGCATCGGGGTCTCACCCAATCCCGACGCCTGGTGACCCCAAGTGAGTCGGCAAACGGGTCAAAATGAGACGCCTATCATGTAGAGTCTCAATGAAGTTTCGAGTCGTGAGGACTAATCAGTACAACCAAGACCTCGGACTTATCCACTCGACAAATGGTAACCACTTGGAAAGTCTGAACGAGGGTAGTTCGATAGATCACCAGGTCACTGTCTGTCTGCATGCTCAGAACATCACAATGTTCCCTACCAATGAAACATGGTACTTCGCATCGCAGATACTAGTCTTGAACTCGGGCGGCCTTATCCTCATTTTGACGGTCCAATCGACTAGGAACATGTTCAGAATACACAGCGACTATTAGATGTGTTTCATGATAGCCGTCATACCCACTATCACATCTAACATACGCTTTAGTGCATCCTAGGTCTTTACTCAACGCAATTGTAAATCATTACACACATAATGAAAGTAAAGAACGCCATATAAAAGAATGCGAATATCATATATAAAGACTGTTCGTACAAGAGTCTATAAAACCCACGCGCCACAAGTTGGCTAGTTGGGCATCTACTCTAACACATACGGCCTCTGAAACGGACTATCCCATCCTCAACTGTGTACAAACCTCGTCCTCTGGCCTCATCCCGCTGTCTCCACTGCTGTAACTGCCCATCGGAGGCCTGCCCGTCTCTAATTCGCTCTCGAAGAGTTGGCTGAACTGTGAGCGCTGCTAAACTTGGCCCAGCCTCCTGAATAGAACTCCAAACCGAATCTCTGAATCTCAGCCTGTAGTGGCCTCTCGACTGATAAGCATGCCACTACTGTTGTCTTCCGACTCAAAGTGTCTGCCACCACATTAGCTTTACCCGAATGGTAGCTAATGTCACAGTCATAGTCTTTCACCAACTCTAGCCATCTGCGCTGCCTAATGTTCAGCTCCTTCTATGTGAAGAAGTACTTGAGGATCTTATGGTCGGTGAAAATCTGACACTTCTCGCCGTATAAATAGTGTCTCCAAGTCTTCAAAACGAACACTACTGCTGCAAGCTCCAGATCGTGCGTCGGATAGTTTTGCTCATAACTCTTCAGCTGTCTCAATGCATAAGCAATAACCTTGCCTCCCTGCATCAGAACTGCACCCAAACCTTTCAGGGAAGCATCTGTGTACACCACAAACTCCTCATGATCCACCGTCATAGCTAACATCGGTGCTGAAGTAAGGGCCTCCTTCAGCTGATCAAAGCTCCTCTGACACTCGGGACTCCACACATACTTCGTATTTTTCTTGGTCAGGGCTGTCAAGGGCACTGAAATCGAAGAGAAGCCCTTGATAAACTTGCGATAGTATCCTGCTAACCCCAAGAAACTACGAATCTCCGCTGAATTCCTTGGAATCCCCCAGTTCTGCACTACCTCCACCTTCGATTGGTCGACTTAAATCCCATATCTCGAAATAATGTGCCCCAAGAATGACACCTGCTCAAGCCAAAACTCACACTTGCTGAACTTGGCATTGCGCTCCCTCAAAGTCTGCAAAGCTGTCTGCAAGTGCTGCCTATGCTCCTCCAAGCTCCTCGAATAGACCAGGATGTCGTCGATGAAAACTATAATGAACTGGTCTAAATACTGTCTGAATACCATATTCATCAAATCCATGAAAATTTTCTGGGCATTCGTCAGGCCAAACGGCATCACCAAGAACTCATAGTGGCTGTAGCGTGTCTGAAAAGCAGTCTTGGACAAGTCCTCTTCTCTAAATCTCAACTGATGGTAGCCAGATCTCAAATCAATCTTCGAGAACACTGAAGCTCCCTGCAACTGATCGAATAAATCCTCTATCCTTGGGAGTGGGTACTTATTCTTCACTGTAACTCTGTTCAGCTCCCGGTAGTCAATACACAATCTCATGCTGCCATCCTTCTTCTTCACATCTAAATCTCAACTGATGGTAGCCAGATCTCAAATCAATCTTCGAGAACACTGAAGCTCCCTGCAACTGATCGAATAAATCCTCTATCCTTGGGAGTGGGTACTTATTCTTCACTGTAACTCTGTTCAGCTCCCGGTAGTCAATACACAATCTCATGCTGCCATCCTTCTTCTTCACAAACAAGACTGGCGCGCCCCATGGAAAAAATCTAGGGCGTACGAACCCCTTATCGAGAAACTCCTGAATCTGCTCCTTCAGCTCCGTCATCTCGGTAGGAGCTAGTCGATACGGTGCCTTAGAGATAGGCACTGTACCTGGCATCAGCTCGATAGAAAACTCCACATCTCGCTCCGATGGAACTCCCACTACATCATCAGGGAAGATATCTGTAAAATCCCTGACTATCTCCACCTCAGATAGTGAAGGGCCTGCTGAATATCCTGTAGCGGTAACACTGGCCAAGAACGCCTGAAATCCGAGCTCAACTAGCTTCCTGGTCTATAGAAAAGATATGAATCTGGGCTTCCGCGATCTTCTCGCTGCCTCAAACAAGAAGGCCTCCTGCCCTGGCGGCCTGATAGTCACTGTCCTCCGCTGAAAGTTGATCATCGGTCCAAACTCCGTCAACCAATCCATACCTAGGATGAGGTCGAATCCTGACATCAGCAAAATGACCAAATCCGCTCTGACCGCGTGATCCCGGAACGTCATCGTTGTGAGGATTGAGATTCTATAATTAGTGATTAATCGGATTTGGTTAAGGATTAGCCACGACAGGCGTGATTATCGAATTTCAGATTTGAGAATTTTGATCAAATATGGTTGGTGATTTTTCAGTTTTGAAAAAAATCTGTTCAGCTTTGAATCACTGGTTCCTATCGGGTGAAATCTACGTCGAATTTGGAGTTGTTTTGCTTTGCTTTCTGTCGGGATCTGAATTCTGGAAGAATTAAGATTTGAGGTATCCTGGAGTCTCAGATCCGAGGGAACAGATATGAGTATTCAGATGTGAAGCTAGCGATAGGAATCTATTAGCGGGTGAACGCTAGTGTGAGAGTCAACGAGGAGAGGACACGTGTTAGTCAACGTTGCTGGGTTGACTGGTGTAGTTAACGTTAATCAGATCCGAGTGAGTGTGAGGCAGTGCGTCGTCGTTTTGATTAGTCACGCTTGTGTTTAGCGTTAGCGTTGAGAACTCAGATTTGAGTTAACGCTGGGAACAGATTCGAGGACTTGTGCCATAGCGCTAGGATCTGATGCTGAGATCTGAATATGTCGGTATTGACTTCCACTGTAGCATTTGACCCAGGGATTTAAATACAAGTGTTGCCCAAAACTTAGTGTATTTTCGACCCCGATATTCTCCATCATCTCTTTCGCTAACCCTTGATAGATGTTGTTCACCGAACCCTTCTCTGTTAGATTGCCGTCGATTTCCGCTGTGGTTTGGAGCAAGACTGGTGGCGCTGGGTTCGTCTTGCCTAGGCCTTTTGATTGTTACCATTCTGGGGTTGTAGATCGTCACGTAGGAGGAGCGCGAAGGATTTACAGTGTTCGAAGATTTTCGCGACAATTTGACCCAAGAGTTCTTTAGTTTGCTTGAGCTTCTGGAGCCTGCGTTGAGTGGTAGAACCAGATTTGAGTTTTGACCATAGGCAGTAAGTTGTAGGAGTTTGGATTTGAGCTAAGTTATGAGATGCCTTGACAGATTTGAGATCCCAGGCAGTTCTTGCTGTGGTTGCTGAGACCACCGAAGAAACAGATTTGAGAAGTCTGAGCTTGCCGTGCTCTGGTGAGATCTATTGAGGTAGAATCTGATATTTGAGTTACGAATTGAGCTTCTGTTAACAGCTTTGGGCATAAGCGTGTTAGTATTTTGAGGCATGATTTGTGTTCTGTGAATTCTGTGCTTTACGTGAACAGATTTGGCTCACTGGTTGATTTATATGTTCTGTTTACATGAATTATGCATGTTGAAATCAGATTTGAATTTCTTGGCATTCATGCATACATCTTGAGCCTGATTGATTGATTGATTACCGTTTGAGAGCCACATTGTGACCGGCCGGAAGGTGTGTCGCGCCTAAAAGGCACAATGCTATCATCGGAGTCGTGACCGACTGAGTCTTCGTGTCTGAATACCACCGAGCTGTGATGGGTAATTGAGGGGCCAGCCCTGAATATCACGGACCGAATGATTTCCATCGGCTGATTGGCTGTGCTTGGTATAGAGGCTCACCTGATTTGCCAGCTGACTCGTTGGCCTAGATGACCGATTCCTTGACAGCCCTCATGCATTTCATGTTTTGAGATACTGCATGTTTATGATATGTTGTTTACTTAGTGCTCTTCGTACTGAGGTTTGACCTCGTATTTCTTTTCCTGATTTTGGGTTTCTTGGGTCTGCGTTGCCCATTGCAGGAGTTGCAGGTAATCTGGCTGGGCAGAGTGGAACTCCAGCTAATAGATCCCCGTTTGGTTGAGTCCCAGTTTATTTACATTATGTATCGAACGAGGGGATGCCCTGGGTTTCTATGTATGTGGGGATCTGTGTAGTGAGTTATTTGATTACCTCTTTGATTTTTGGATTCAGAGTAAATCCTATTTTGAGTATGAATATTTTGAAAGATGATTTTATTGTTCAGGCACAATCATTTGAAAATTTTTAAGCCCTATTTTATGCTTCGCGATTATGTGCTTAATTGTGCTGTTAATCTTTGTTGATTAGCACGGGTCCTGACATTTTTTGTATCAGAGCTTAAACTGGGATAAGCTCGTTTTCTTTCTATCACACTTGATTCTAGACACAGAGTTTAGATTTGATTTTGATTGACTATGTGGCTTATGTGATTGTTTTACATGCCTCTATGATTTATCTGCTGTTAGTCCTTACCCTGAGTGTCTTTTAGAGATGCCGCCGAGGAGGGGTAGAGGTAGGAATGCTAGACGTACCGCTGAGGAGTTTAGGGCCTCGGATAGCGACGAGGGTGTTCAGCAGGATGTACCTTTGCGTCGTAGAGAGAGACAGGCAGAGGTGGAGGATGTGACGAGATAGATAGGTGAGATGGAGCTAGTGTTGGCTAGGTTCCAGAGAACGAATCCCCCTACGTTCACTGGCATCGAGGGTGGTCTTTCGGCTGAAGGCTGGTTGGAGCATATGGAGGACTTGTTCGATACTTTGGAGTACACCGCAGAGCGGAGATTGAAGTTGGTCGTTTTGCAGTTGATGGAGCATGCTCAACGTTGGTGGAAGGATACTTCCAGAGTGATGAGAGAGACTGGAGTCTTGGTTTATTGGGAGAGCTTTTGTGCCGCGTTTCGACATGAGTATACCCCAGAGTCGTACTTCAATAACCGCGAGAGGGAGTTCGACAACCTGAAGCAAGGGAATTTTAAGGTTGCTGAGTATGCCAGACAGTTTTCCTCACTTCTGGCGTATGTCCCTCATGTTGCCATCCAGGAGCGAACAAAGAGGAACAAGTTTATTAAGGGATTGAGACCGGAGTTGTTTCAGTATGTGTTAGCTGGTGCCCCATCGACGTATGCTGAGGCTGTGAATCGAGCAGTTGACACTGAGGAGAGTTTGTTGGATGAGCCGACGTAGGTTCCGATGACAGTTGGACGAGGTTACTAACCTGCGCCTGAAGGGACGCATACTTATCAATCTCCTCAGACTTCGCAGCAATCGAACATCAGAGTTTCAGGCCTCGTGGAAAGAAGTTTAAGAGAAAGTCAAATTCTAGTTCCTCTGGTTCTGTGAGCTTGGTGGCAGTGGATCTGGAGGAGTGTATTGTGGATAGTGCGGTGGTAAGCACATGACTTCGCAGTGCCGTGGAGTTCAGGGGACTTGCCATAACTGTGGGCAGCCTGGACACTTTTTGAGAGTGTGTCCTTTATTGAGGGGACAGTCTTCGGTTCCTTCACAGCAAGGTTCGGCTGGTGGTTCTTCGCAGAGGCCGCATCCTCCTGCCCTGACTCAACGATCTGGATTCCAACCCCGTGCATCGTCTAGGTTTGGAGGACCTTCGAGACCTCAGTTTTTGGGACCGCAGCAGGCCCAGGTGAATACCTTGTCGAGGGAGCAGGCTGATGAGATACCTAGTGGAGTTATCGCAGGTCCATGCTCTATATTTGATTTTCCTGCGAGAGTTTTATTTGATACAGGAGCATCACACTCCTTTATTTCGGAATGGTTTGTGCATGAGTGTGGGTTGAGAGTTACCCCACTGTGTGATGTTGTATCTGTGTCCACTCCTGCTGATGTGTGGTTGTTGTCCCGTGAGATTGTGGTGGACTGTGTGATTCAAATTGATCAGAATGTAGTAGTGGCGAGTTTTATCTCTCTGGAGATGAGGGATTTTGACTGCATCTTGGGGATGGATGTGCTGTCTGAGCATAGAGCGACTGTGGACTGTTTCCATGGTGTGGTGAGATTTCGTCCCGAGTCGGGAGAGAAGTGGGATTTCTACGGTGCTAATTCACGCTCGAAGATTCCACTGGTGTCCGCCATAGAGATGTTTAGTCTGTTGTCACTGGGTAATGCTGGAATTATGATCTATGCGCTCGATGTTTCCCAAGAGTCGCGACTGGAGATGAGCGATATTCCAATTGTTCGAGAGTTTCCAGATGTTTTCCAGATGAGATTCCTGGATTCCCTCCGAGACGAGAGATCAATTTCAGTATAGAGTTGGTGCCAGGGACAGCCCCGATTTCTAGAGTCCCGTATCATTTGGCGCCAGCTGAGTTGAAATAACTCAAGGATCAGTTGAGAGATCTTCTTGAGAAAGGCTTCATCAGACCAAGTATGTCGCCTTGGGGAGCTCGGACTTTGTTTGTGAAGAAGAAACATGGATCTATGATGATGTGTGTAGATTTTCGGCAGTTGAACAAAGCGATAGTGAAGAACAAGTATCCTTTTCCGAGGATTGATAACTTGTTTGATCAGTTGCAAGGATCGGCTGTATACTCGAAGATTGATTTGCGCTCTGGCTATCACCAGTTGCGAATTAGAGACGCTGATGTAGAGAAGACAGTTTTTTGGACAAGATACGGGCATTATGAGTTCTTGTGATTCCTTTTGGGTTGATGAATGCCCCTGCTTTTTTCATGGATTTGATGAATCGCGTCTTCAGCGAGTATATCGATCGATTCGAGATTGTCTTCATAGATAACATCTTGGTGTATTCGAGGAGTTTCAGAGAGCATAAGGAGCACCTGATATTGGTATTGCAGAAGTTGAGAGACTCGCAGTTGTATGCCAAATTCAGCAAGTGTGAATTCTGGCTTGATAGAGTGATCTTTTTGGGTCATGTCATCTCTGCACAAGGAATTTCTGTGGATCCTAATAAGGTTGAAGCAGTTCTTAACTGGGAGCGACCTAGGAATGTTTCTGAGATCCGTAGTTTCTTGGGTTTGGCCGGCTATTATAGGCGTTTCATTGAGAAGTTCTCCTCGATAGCAAGGCCGATGACTCCGTTGACCCAGAAGGATAGGAAGTTTGTTTGGACAAATGAGTGCGAGTCGAGTTTCCAGACACTTAAGGAGAAGTTGACTACTGCTCTGTGTTGGCTTTACCATCTGGATCTGGAGGTTTCGTTGTTTGATCCGATGCGTCTCTGAGTGGATTAGGTTGTGTTCTGATGCAGAACGGGTATATGATTGCATATGCGTCTCGACAGTTGAAGCCCCATCAGACAAGATACCCCGTTCATGATTTGGAATTGGCATCGATTGTTTTTCCTTGAAGATCTGGCATCACTATTTGTATGGTGAGGAGTTTGTGGTGTACACCGACCACAAGAGTTTAAAGTATATCTTCACTCAGTCAGATCTGAACATGAGATAGCGTCGTTGGATGGAGTTACTCAAGGATTTTGATTGTGAGATCCAGTATCAGCCTGGGCGGATGAACTTAGTAGCCGATGCTTTGAGTAGGAAAGTCCATCCTGTGATGCTAACATCTTTGAGTATCTCGAGAATATACGAGCAGTTGGGTACTTTTGGTTGGCGATTCCAGCCGAGTTATCTGTATTTCATAGTGTCTTCTATTCAGGTTGAACCACAGATTGTGATTGACATCAGAGAGGCACATGGGACTGATCCTTATACTCATGAATTGAAGATTAAGGCTCATAATGGTCAGTCTGATGATTTTACTGTTGCTTCTGATGGGTGTTTGAGATTTAGAGGAAGATTGGTGGTTCCTAACCTGGTTGACTTGAAAGAGACTATTATGAATGAAGCCCATTGCAGTCGTTACAGTGTACATCTGAGCGAGAGAAAGATGTATCATGCTTTGAAGTCTCATTACTGGTGGGAAGGCATGAAGAGTGACATTTCTGGCTTTGTTGCTCGCTGTTTGAATTGCCAGCAGGTCAAGGCCGAAAGAATGAGACCTGGTGGATGTTTGCAAAGTTTAGAAGTGCCTCAGTGAAATTGGGAGCACATCGCCATGGATTTTGTGACTCATTTACCTCGATCGAGTATGGGATGCGATGCGATTTGGGTGGTGATTGATAGACTTTCAAAGTCGGGAAGAATTTGGTGAGAAACAGCTTTCGACCCCTGATTTGTGCAGCATATGAGAGACCAGATTTCGTTAATTCGAAGTAGGATGGAAGCTGCACAAGATCACTTCACTAGCTATGCCAATAGAAGACGTAGAACGCTGGAGTTTGAGGTTGGAGATCGAGTATTTCTCAAGATTTCTCCTTTCAAAAGTGTTATGAGGTTCAGGTTCAAGAGCAAGTTGGCTCCTAGATTTGTTGGTCCCTTCGAGATTGTTGAGAGGATTGGACAGTTGGCTTATAGATTGCGGCTGCCTGATGAGTTATCAGCGATACATGATGTTTTTCATGTGTCAATGTTGAGGAAATATGAGCCAGATCCGTCCCATGTGCTGAGGACTGATGAAGTTGAGCTAGATTATGCCTTGAGCTATGTTGAATATCCAGTGCAGATTCTAGATAGGAAGGAGAAGCAGTTGAGGAATAATATTATTCCGTTGGTGATGGTCCAATGGAGTAAGCATGACTGAGAAGAAGCTACTTGGGAAGTGAAAGAGAAGATGAGACAAGAGTGGCCTCATCTGTTTGAACATTGACAATGAGAATTCCAGGTAATTTCTGGCTTTTGCTTCATGTTTTGGTAGATGTTATGTGCCTTGGATTTGTGATTTGTGTTGAGTTGCGCTGGTTAGTTCCGGTGTTTTGTTGTTTCCTGCCCTGTGTTGCCTTTGATTTCGAGGACGAAATCTCTTAAGGTGGGGAGAATGTGAGGATCGAGATTTGATAATTAGTGATTAATCGGATTTGGTTAAGGATTAGCCACGACAGGCGTGATTATCGAATTTCAGATTTGAGAATTTTGATCGAATCTGGTTGGTGATTTTTCAGATTTGACAAATAGCTGTTCAACTTTGAATCGCTTGTTCCTATCGGGTGAAATCTGCGTCGAATTTGGAGTTGTTTTGCTTCGTTTTCTATCGGGAGCTGAATTCTAGAAGAATTCAGATTTGAGGTATCCTGGAGTCTCAGATCTGAGGGAACAGATATATGTATTCAGATTTGAAGCTAGCGAGAGGAATCTGTTAGCGGGTGAACGCTAGTGTGAGAGTCTTCGAGGAGAGGACACGTGTTAGTCAAAGTTGCTGGGTTGACTGGTGTAGTTAGCGTTATTCAGATCCGAGTGAGTGTGAGGCAGTGCGTCGTCGTTTTGATAGTCACGCTTGTGTTTAGCGTTAGCGTTGAGAACTCATATTTGAGTTAACGCTGGGAACAGATTTGAGGACTTGTGCCATAGCACTAGGATCTGATGCTGAGATCTGAATATTTCGGTATTGACTTCCACTGTAGCATTTGACCCAGGGATTTAAATAAAACTGTTGCCCAACACTTAATGTATTTTCGACCCCGATATTCCCTGTGTTCTCTTTCGCTAACCCTTGATAGATACTGTTCACCAAACCCTTCTCCGTTAGATTTCCGTCAATTTCCGTTGTGGTTTGGAGCAAGACTGGTGGCGCTGGGTTCATCTTGCCTAGGCCTTTTGATTGGTACCAGTCAGGGGTTTTAGATTTTCGCGTAGGAGGAGCGCGAAGGATTTACAGTGTTCGAAGATTTTCGTGACAGTTGACCCGAGAGTTCTTTAGTTTGCTTGAGCTTCTGGGTAAGTGATTTCTTATCGTTTCTAGCTTAGTTCTAATTATTAGAGCTGGCGTTGAGTGGTAGAACCAGATTTGAGTTCTGACCATAGGCAGTAAGTTGTAGGAGTGCGAAGGATTTACAGTGTTCGAAGATTTTCGTGACAGTTGACCCGAGAGTTCTTTAGTTTGCTTGAGCTTCTGGGTAAGTGATTTCTTATCGTTTCTAGCTTAGTTCTAATTATTAGAGCTGGCGTTGAGTGGTAGAACCAGATTTGAGTTCTGACCATAGGCAGTAAGTTGTAGGAGTTTGGATTTGAGCTAAGTTATGAGATGCCTTGACAGATTTGAGCTCCCAGGCAGTTCTTGCTGTGGTTGCTGAGACCAGCGAGGAAAACAGATTTGAGAAGTCTGAGGTTGCCGTGCTCTGGTGAGATCTTTTGAGGTAGAATCTGAGATTTGAGGTACGAATTGAGCTTCTGTTAACAGCTTTGGGCATAAGCGTGTTAGTATTTTGAGGCATGATTTGTGTTCTGTGAATTCTATGCTTTACGTGAACAGATTTGGCTCACTGGTTGATTTATATATTCTGTTTACGTGAATTATGCATGTTGAAATCATATTTGAATTTCTTGGCATTCATGCATACATCTTGGGCCTGGTTGATTGATTGATTACCGTTTGAGAGCCACATTATGACCGACTGAGTCGTCGTGTCTGAATACCACCGAGCTATGATGGTAATTGAGTAGCCAGCCCTGAATATCACAGACCGATTATTTCCACCGGCTGATTGGTTGTGCGTGGTATAGAGGCTCACTTGATTTTCCAGCTGACTCATTGGCCTAGATGACCGATTCCTTGACAGCCCTCATGCATTTCATGTTTTGAGATAGTGCATGTTTATGATCTGCTGTTTACTTAGTGCTCTTCGTACTGAGGTTTGACCTCGTATTTCTTTTCCTGCCTTTGGGTTTCTTGGGTCTGCGTTTCCCATTGCAGGAGTTGCAGGTAATCTGTCTTGGCAGAGTGGAACTCCAGCTAGTAGATCCCCGTTTGGTTGAGTCCCAGTTTATTTACATTATGTATCGAACCAGGGGATGCCCTGAGTTTCTATGTATGTGGGGATCTGTTGTAGTGAGTTATTTGATTACCTGTTTGATGTTTGGTTCAGAGTAAATCCTATTTTGAGTATGAATATTTTGAATCATGATTTTATTGTTCAGGCCCAATCATTTGAAAAATTTTTAAGCCCTATTTTATGCTTCCGCGATTATGTGCTTAATTATGCTGTTAATTTTTGTTGATTAGCACGGAGCCTGACAATCGTCAATCCCTGCACAATGCTGGTCGTCGTCAACCTCTACTGATGGAACCGTCACGGCTAGAGCTACACTCATGCTCTCCGGAACAATACCCATCCTCTGTGTGAACGCACTCGAAATAAATGAGTGGGTCGCCCCTGAGTCTAGCAAAGCGAGTGTAGTGACACCAAGTACACGAATCTCGCCTGAAACAAAAACGTAACACCTGCACGCGTTTACGGTCATACTAAATCTCAAAAAACAGTTAGAAGCCTAAGATTTTTCTAAGTTCGTTAGTCCTATCCGTCAAGGTTCTCAAAGTAAGTCCTAGAAGGTCTAACTGTTCTACTCAGATCAATCCGGCAAAGTCCTTGGGTTGCGGAACCTCTCAGCCACGTCTTTCTCGCTGAGACTTCCCAGAACGCTCCGACTGCCTCTCTAGCATTCTGGTAATCTCGGCCAGCATATCCACGCTAGCCCTCTCATACGGCTTCAACTGCAGAGGAGGAGGAGGTGTATCATTATCCTGCTGAATTTTGGCACATCTGGGAGGCATACTGGCACGCAACCCCTTTCACGTAAATCTAAGTGCATGACTAAGCGTCTAACTCTTAAAATTCTAAGGCCAAACTCAAACAGAAAGAAAACATGCAGCATGCGATCATAAACATAAATCATAAACAGTAAAACTCACAGACTGGTAGTGCAACTTCCGAGCTCTATGCAGCAGGCTAGTACCCCACCAGAACCTGGCTCTGATACCAACTGAAAAGAACCAGACTCTAGAATTTTTTTTAAAAAATAAACATTTGCGGAATAATTACTAAAAGTATGGCTCGCTCCCTTTTATACATTTTCTAAACCATTTCTATGTATCCTGCCTCCCTTATAGAGATAGATTAATATATAGGAGAGAAAACTCCATAAAAAACACTCATATTACCCCGAACCCTGCAGTACCCTGAAAAACCCTGCAGAACCCTGTGGAGCCACAAAAAGATTTAACCCAGAGGAAATGTATGCCCCAAATCCCTAATGTATATGACCTATGAAAACCAAAACCAAAACCATAACCACAAACCAAAACATATATAATATAGAATTTTGTTTAAATAGCAGTATAAAACACTAACATCCATCCCTTGGGTTAAAGCAAATACCTTGGGATAAAACTTTGTCTGACAAAGTTTGGACATGTTTGCCCCTCCCTTAATTTGATAAGATAATTAAAACTTTGGCATGGCTTTGAAAATGGCTAATTTCCGCTCAAATTTTAAAACACCTTAAAATCCAATAGACAGCCCGTATAGGCGAAAAACGGGTTCCCTTCCAAAATAATCATAAAAACCCCAATTTTCAAAAATTGTCGCTTAAAATAATAAATGTATTCTTAAAAATCTAAGAACATAAAAATCTCAAATTATTTTCATCTCGATCGTCCCTAATCTCGTCCACGCGTCCGTAACTCAACAGGATGAAAACATGACATACATACTGTAACGCCCCAAAATCCATAGGACCACATTATGCATTTTGTTTATTTTATAGATTTAAAATGGCATGTTGAAATGTTATGCATTGTCTGATTTCAATGATTTCAGAAAAATAGATGTGACGCAGCTGGTTTCAGTGGATGACTCCAAGGGTGATGCACGAGCAGTTTTTAAATGGATTGAAAATATCTTTAAGGAGGACAAATGATTTCTTTTGAAAAAGGTTTGGTGTTTTACAAATTAAAATGAGAGGAAGGGAATCTTACTAAATTTTATAAGTATGTCATGCTTAATTTCACAAGTAGCTTGCCACTAATCCCTTTCATATAAAAACCTGTTTTGAAAGCAAGATCCTTATCATTTGCAAAGAAAATCTTTAGTGTTCTTCAAAATATTCTCCAGAAAAGTCCGTGCGTTGCTTAAAGAGAAGATTCTGCAGGAACTAGCTACCGTTGCAAAGCTTCGTTTAAGGCAAGTAAAAGTTGATTCTTGACTCACCATTTAAAGCATATATTGATGTTTTCTGAGTATTCTTGCCTATATGTTACAGTATGTTTAAAGTTCATGTTTAAAATGATTTATACATGAAAAGAAAAGAAAGATGGGTTCAAATGATGTTTTGAGGCTTCCAAATGTTTTCCAGAAAGTTATGATGTTTTAAAGTACTGAGGATTCGAGTTTAATCCAAGAATGTTTATGAATGTTCTTCCTTTCAGTAGTCGTAATATCATAATTTGATAACTATGTAATCGGTAGTTGCTAGTTGAATTAGTATAAAGTCTGGTTTGATAGGCAACGGCTGATAGCATAGTTGTTGTTTTGATGTTACAAATATCAAGTCAAATTCCAACAGTTGCGTTGTTTTCGTTGTAAAATCAGTAGTTGCACTGTTCATTCCAGCAGTTGCATTCCATTGTAGTATTTCAGCAGTTGCACTATTCACTTCTAAAGTAATATTCATTGCGACTGGTACTATTCATTGCGACTGGTACTATTAATTTCGAATGGTTCCTATTCCTTGCGTCTGGTTATTTAGCGAAAATCCTTACGTCTGGTTTCACGTATGTTAGCGCTTTTCTTGCGACTGGTTGATGCGCTAACGACGTCGATTCCTTAAGTTGTAGCTGTCAACAGATAGTTACTGTTCATGTTAGCAGATATTCTTACGCCATTATGTGAGGATTGAGAAATTGAATTAG
>KV013364.1:0-20197 GCA_001598015.1 Dorcoceras hygrometricum
GTTTTGAATATTTTATGTACTCAATTATATTCTTGTAACTATATTTAGTCCTTATAATCTAAATCATGCAATCAGATAACATAATTTTAAATTTGTATAAATCTGTGACTGATAAAATCTCTCCTGATATGAACACTACAAGACAATAATTGCTTTCAACAAAGAGTGTAGGATTAAAATGTCACAACACTAATACGTACAAGAGTAAATTTAACATTTGAACTTTTTAATTTAATTCTAACAAGTTTGACATAGTAAACTCCAAATATTTTTTTTATATTACTAGATTATCACCTGAAATAAATGCTTAGGTGGGAAATTAGAGTCAATTATCCTGAATCTTTGCAAAGAAAGTAGAAATTAAAAGTGCGCTATGCTTTTAGAGGAGTGATTAAATTGAGGAATTTGAATTGCATAAAAATAGTAGCAGATGTTGAAGTTTAAAACATAATTATTTTTGATATTGCAAATATTCCCTCAGGAGAAGGATATGAATAACAAAGTAGTGAAAGTAGTTTTTTTTTTTTCCCTCTCTCTCTTTAACCTGAAAATGAGAGTGTCATATGTATGCTATTTATCCACTACAATTCTATCTTATTCTTTGTCTTTTTCGCTCCAATTTAGCTGATCCCCCGGTCTGTCAGGAAAACCCTATAAATGAAAACGATCACAATATTCAACCGATAAAAAACGAGTACAAATGGTTTGAGTCGGTTAGCAGGCTTTATAAAGAACCAGAGAGACTATACCAAAATGTTCCTCTATTAGTTAATCAGTTTAGTAATCTCATCTCTAGAATTTGCTAAGCAACAAGACTATCAAATTTACTCGTCCAGATATCTAAGTTGGTGGAGTAGACAGACACTTGAGCTTAAATAATGGGTAAATTCTTTTTACCAACACTTTCTCCCATATCGCATATGTATCTGTGACTTGCCTAACTAACATGTTTACATACTACAGCATCGTCATTAAAAAAAATACCAGAATATCAAGTTCTTTCTTATAAAACACTTAGACACGTATATCCCAAAAGTCCATGTTTCCATTTCAAGGTCACCATGAATGTTCTCCACACGATTAATGGTTACAAAGAATGCTTTATATTTCTCCATCAAGCAGCTTTAGTTCCATCGACTTTTTTCTCCTTGTAGATGTTCTTAATCGTATATTTGGTAGTATTCTCTCTCGCGTCTGTTTAATTATTGTTCACAATAATGTGTCTCACGCTCGGACAAACTAGGATTAAAAATCAATGATTTTGTACAGTCACTCATCGACATGTTGTTCACATGCAATAAGTGAAAATTGTAATCTTATCATTCTGTTAATAGCTTGTATTCTTTTGTTTTGATCTATTAGGTAAGTAGAAGTCACTCAAAAAACTATTAGCTTTAACAGTTGTTTCCAAGGATAACGAATTTTGGAAAACTGTTATAAACAAATTTGTATTAAGGAACAAAGTTTTTATTTAAATTTTCTATATGAAAAAAAATTCAAAACCCTAAAAATACTTTTAAAAAGCATGTTCCAACATAAACTATATATATCGTACTCCATTTTCTTTAATCGATCATCACTTAGGCTAGATTTTTTTATATACTAAAAACAAGCCAAGCCCAATCGTGAATATATATGCACGCACCCCTGCTAGTCAAGGAATTTAGTAATCTATTTCCTCGAATTTCCCAAGCATCAAAAGGATCAAATCTTTTTCATGGAAGATCTAAGCACATGGATACAGTCTTGATCACACAACATTGAAAGTACATTCACATAGATTTCGAAACTCAAAGCAACAGAAGAGCTAGATGGCGTCTCTTACAAACATTTAGAAACATGTGTAGCTTGTTCAAATCCTCTAACAAGCTATATATATCACTTATTGTAAACATATTTCCTGAGTAGCCCTTCTTTATTTTATACGAATACATATATAATATGTAAATCATACTGCTGACGATTCATCGACGACGCAACATGTATCAAACGGTGTATTATTTATTCCCAACGTGATGAGTCTCGATGTCTTTTGTGAGGTTGATGAAGTAGGACAGATGCGAGATGGGATGCTCGACATCATCATGAAGCATCTCATATTCCAAAGTCCATGTCACCAGTTCAGTATCAGCTTTGTTTTCCACATGAATGGTTACAAGGAAGGATTTATATTTCTCCATCAAGTCTCCCCCAAGCATCTTGAATTCCATCAACTTCTTCTCTGGTTCTATCTTTTGAATCACTTGTTTGGCAGTCTTCTCTTTCCCATCTGTTAATTGTTCACAACATGTTGTATATATCTCAAGCTTCGACAAATTGTTAGGGTAAAGTCAAATTCACCCTAACAACCACATATTAACAACAATATCATATGGTGTAGTTTTCAAAATAATCATGCACTGTCACTCTTTTTGGATTTATAACCTACAACTTTTATAAACAATATATTTCAGACCGAGTTTACATCATATTCAACCTTACAAGAAAATCTCCGTCGGTTGGTTGAACGAAAATGAGATTTAAATTTGGATTTGAATTTAGAATTGAATTGGAATTTCAATTTGGTGTTTAACGAAAATTTTATATGTGTGATTTGAATTCCATTGGTGATTAGAAAAGAGTAATTAAAATAAATGAATATCTTATAATTTTATTTAACAGGCCAAATCCCATGTAATCCCATGAAATTGTAAGAATTCACTCAGATAAATAAATTCCATATATACCAATCCCGTTTTAAATCCCTCTTTTAAGAACTTATAGATCCAAATTCCATCGATCCTTGAGACCAAACATGGGTTAAATTCGAAGCCCAAAAAAAAAAAAAAACGCCGTAACACGTACTTGATCAACCCAGAAATGGACCGAAAAGAAACCCTAGCTTGCTAGCCACAACGTATCTAATTAATCATGAGGCATTAGCCGATGTATTTGAATTGAAGCATTTCGATATTCTGATAACTTATACTTTAGACTGTTGTTTCTCATACCGTCCATGCTTCAAAAATATCCGTGATGATACATCTAAAATTGTCTCCTTTTAGGCAACCTAAAACATATATATATTAGATGAAAACTAAAGTTTCATCCTATATATCCAGCAAACTTGTGATCATTTAATTCTTTAGTGAAGATGAAACCATGCATATATATACATAGTCGCAGAAGTCTCACCATGGGTATACCTCCAGCAGATGATGGAGCCAACCTTTCCATATTCACCCTCATGCAGATCACAGCCCTGCACTTTATCGGGGCTTGCATCGGAGATTTGCTGCGGCTTTTTCTTTAAAAGATCGTGGAACAGATCGCCGTCGGCCTTGAATTCTGTAGCTGCAACCAGCCTACCGAGCAAACCCATCGATCGTTAAGATTTTAGTGTTTAAATAGCAAGTTTATTATATTTAGCTTTAAAGATATAATACATGAGGTTAGCTTCTGCTTAGTTCACCATATTATATCGAATACAGAGTGTGGTGATGAAGGGCTACTTGCATTTAATCGGAAGTTCAGAATAGAAATATTTAATTTCAACAAAATCAATTTCAGAATCCATTTTGATGTCCCCATCATATGTTATATATATTTTATTTTTACATCAAACAAATATTTAATTATTTATCTCAAATTCATCAAATTATTAATATAAAATTATAATATTATCCAATTTTATCTTTTTTATTATAATTTTTACAAATATTAAAAATATAATTTAACACTTTGTCCCAAATCAATTCATCAAATCAAACATATTATTCTTATTAAAAATTATTATTTATCCAACTCGATCCTTATATAATCACATTTATTATTAATATATCATACCATATCGCCAAAGTGTTTGACAAAAACCCATGAAAAACAAAATAGAATTTTTTTTAGGTTGTTATTATGTTTGAATAATTTAACTTAAACAAGTTCAAGATTTAATATATGTTGGTATGTAATATTTTATTGTCCAAAGTACTAAAGTGCAATTAACTACTTAGTATTTATGGTTTAGAAATTGATATTCTCGGAATTTTTGTTATTAAAAGAAATAAATATATAATATATATATTTAAATTCATTTAATATATTGACAGAAAAAAGTTTAGTTAGGTTATGAATTTAGAAAACACAAAAATGACAGTGAAGAATTATGAGAAGATGTCAATTGTCAGGATATCTTCAGAAGATAATATTAAAATAAGATCTTTCTAAAAATTATGACCATACCAAACAAATGAAAACTCTCAGACACCGTGTAAAGTCTGAAAAGTAAAATTCACTATCATTTCATCAACAACATTTTAGATACAAAAATTCATCAAAATACACATATACTAAATTTACACTTGAATAATGCTTCAAATAATTGATTTAAGTCAATATTTTTTATTTCTTATTCAAAATATATATTCAAATTTCTTATCCAAAAATAATAGTAATAATCTTAGATTAAATTCTACCAAGATAACCTATTTTTTAAAGGCTTACATATTTAATAGCATTATTATCTTAAACAAATATAAAACAAAAGGAGCGCATATATAGTAAGACATTGTTCATCTCGCAGTATAGTAAAACATTGTTCATCCTCTTTAAGGAATATGACATATCCAAGCATGCCAAAGTTGTGCCGAGTTTAGATTATCGTATTTCCTTTTGATTGTTGTTGTATGTGTCCACATCGTGAGTTGGAACTTCTCTCAATCCACAATTCTAATTAAACATTCATTTTTGCAAATATTACAAATCCAATTAGCAAAATTACAAGAATATCCATCACTATAAAGCATAGAAACGTAAATAATGTTCTTTATTAATTCAGGAACAAAAAAAACATCTTTCATAACAACTTTAAATTAGAATGAAAAAATAAATACACATCCCCTATTGCTACGGCCGCAACCCTTGCTCCGTTTCCCAGCCTTAAGTGGGTCTCACCCACCCTAAGACGCAGACTTCTTATCATTACCTGCAAGTTATTGCAGATATGAGAGTCACATTCGGTATCAAGTACCCAAGAAGTTGAGTTAAGAGATATATTTATTTCAATGTAGAATATACATTTTGCAGTTCGCAGCTGCTCGAGGTAATCACGACAGTTATTCCTCCAATGCCCAGGTTTGTGGCAATGGTGACAAACATCATCAAACTTGTTCGGCTTCGGAGCTTTAGCCTTGGGCTTCTCCTCATTCGCAGGGGACAGAACGCTTCTTACCCTTGCGTTTGGGCCCCTTCTTCGTAGATGAAGAAGAGCCCAAACGGAGGACGGGCTTGTCCTTTTTCATGGTCCCCTCAAACACGACTAATATGTTTACCAACACTTCAAGGGTGGCATCCAGCTTGTTCATATTGAAGTTGACCACAAACGGGTCGAATGCAGCAGGGAGGGAGAGAAGAAGTAAATCCACAGACAGTTCATGCGGAAGTGAGATTTCGAGGCCCACTAACTTTTCAATTAGACCAATCATACGGACCCCATGCTCGCGGACCAAAGTCCCCTCACGCATGCTGCCAGTCATGAGTTACTTGACCGTAGTGAACCTCTCCGTCCGAGAGTTCTCCCCATACAATTCCTTGAGATGAAGGTGTATGGCAGCAGCATATCCCGTCTCCTGGAATCGCCGCTGCAATTCATTGGACATGGAAGCCATTAGCACTGAGCTTTAAGCTCATTGTCCCACCATTTTTCCAATTTTTCCAGTTTCTCATGACTGACATTGGCAGGGGCCTCCTTCGGGGAACTCTTCTCTAGCTTATAGAGAAGCTTCTCCGAAGCCAAGATAATCTTGAGATTGCGCAACCATTCTTGGTAGTTAGCGCTAGTAAATTTGTTACTATCCAGTATAGCAACAAGTGGATTTTTAATCGAAGACATAAATGATAAAATTTTATACTGAAAGGAAAAACAGACATGCATTACAGACTATTCATGAAAAACGCTAAGACAAAAATAAGGTCATTTAGTTTTATGAATTACTCTCCCACTATTTTAACGATTTTATAACCCCTAATGAAATCGAAAAAGCCAGTTTCCTTAGTGGATACACGTAGTTCAATCATGAAATCACAGTAACGAATAATATCAGTCAACCATGATCCTCCAAGGTAGAGCCCAATTGCAACAAGTGCAACCTCCATTTATTTACCTCACGTCCAGTAAGGGCCCAATAATATGACGTCGATTACAATCAAGTGTCAAGACGACCCATCAATATTAAGTTGTAATGGACGATCGTCATAACGTGCCCAATAATATGAGCCAACATCATGGGAGTTCCATACAACTCACAGCAACTGTCAATGGCATGCACAACTTTTCGGCACATATAAACCCCCCAATAATATGAGTTGGGCTATGTATGTAGGTAGCATCGACGTTCAACCATTGTTGATGGAAGGTAGAAAATTTTAAACAATATTAAAATTTCCTTAGCTTATTGATCTTATCGAATAAACTTTTGTTTTATGATAAATTTAGAAGTCATGGACTAAAAAATTCTCTAAGAGTGCTTCCAGGTTATTGGAGAGGCTAAGTGTCACAGACTTGTTCCCTTAAAAATGTCTCGTGCGGCTTTAGCTTCTTTCCACCCCTTGTGGTAGCTAAGTCAGCCTCTCCCGAAAAGTGCTTGAATAAGCTAAAAGTGTTGGCAAGAAAGAAAAGGCACAAAGTTTTGGAAGGAAAGTGATTGTATTGCTTGATGATTACAAATGAAGTCCCTACACCTATTATAGTGATCCACCTTCTTAATGGATGGTCAGATCATTTTGATCCAACGGTGGATGCTAGGTCTTTCTAGAATGCTCTACAACCTCCTACTCTTCTAAGTATATACAAGACTTATCTAGAAGAGTCTACACATCTCTACAAAGGGGGAAGATCTAGAAGGCTATATACAATTTGGGTCCAAGGGGACTTGGGCTACTAAGGAGGGATAGTCTTGTTGGATCAAATACTACCTCTAGGCTTCAAACTCCACAAGACTCGGCCCAAAAGTGGCGGGTTGTGACATCTCCCTTCTCCAAAATGCAAACGGAACTAAAAGAAGTCATGGGGATAGCAATTACCTTGCGTAAGAAGTCCATGCCTAGAACGACTTTGAAGTCATCCATTGGTGCCACAGAGAAGTCCACTTGGCCCTTCCAAGTGCCTAGGCGAATGTCCATGCCTCGGGATACACCGGCAATAGGTTGTGCCTTGGAGTTGACGGTCTTGAGCATCCCTTGCCCTCTTGTCCATCGCAAGCCAACCCTCTTGGCCTCCTCCTCTGTCACAAAGTTGTGGGTTGCTCCGATGTCCACCAACGCCTTGGTGGGCTTCCCATTGATGATTGCCTCCACGAACATCAGCCCTTTGCTTGGTGGTGTGGGCATCGGTTTGGCATTAAGAGCATTAAGGAGTTGGAGAGAACCGATCTTACCTCCCTCCATATCGCTGCAGGCGTCAATCTCTTGTCACTCCACTATTGCCGATAGTGAGCCAAGCTTGGGACAGTTGCTCATTGCGTGTGGCCCCTTCCACACAAAGCATCCTCCTTTCGCCACGAAGGCGACCTTATTTTCCTCGTAGTTTTTGCGGGTAGCTCCTTTGTCTCCATGCATGGTGCCCACAATCGAGTCACCCGACGGACAATGTGAGGTCAAGCACTTGTCGGCAATGCAAATCACCAAGGGGGTTGAAGAAGGGCGAACCGACATATCTAGCCATATTGCAAGACGAAGTGCCGCACGATAAAGAGGAAGATGTGCCACCCCTCATCAAAGAAGTCCTTGAGGAGAACAAGGACGTTATGCCCGCCGAATTACCCAACAAGCTTCCACCAAAGAGAGAGGTGGACCACCAGATCGAGTTGGAGCCAGGTTCCAAACCACCCGCCATGGCAGCCTACCGTATGGCACCACCGGAGTTGGAGGAACTCCACAAGCAACTTACGGAGCTGCTGGACACGGGGAAGATCCGGCCATCAAAAGCACCTTACGACGCACCGGTGCTCTTTCAAAAGAAACAGGATGGGTCCTTGAGGATGTGCGTGGACTACCGGGCATTAAACAAGGTAACCATCAAGAACCGCTATCCCGTTCCCTTGATCGCAGATTTTTTCGATAGACTTGGTGCAGCCAAAGTATATATCAAGATGGATTTGCAAAAGGGCTACTACCAAGTCAGAATTGCCGAAGGTGACGAGCCGAAGACGACATGCATTACCTGGTATGGATCATATGAGTGGCTAGTCATGCCCTTTGGACTAACCAACGCTCCCGCAACCTTTTGCACGTTGATGAACAAAATCTTCCAACCATACTTGGATAGGTTCGTGGTGGTCTACTTGGATGACATTGTGATTTATAGCAACTCAATGGAGTATCATGCCAACCACCTACGCACCATCTTCAAGGTATTGCGGGACAACGAGCTATATGTGAAGAAGTCCAAGTGCTCGTTTGCCAAGGAAGAGGTCCCCTTTCTTGGCCATATTATCGGTCATGGGTAGGGGTGGAAAAAAATATCGAAAATATCGGTATACCGCACTTATTGAACCGAAATTTACCGAAAATACCGAAAAATTCGGTATACATTTTCGGTACGGTATGATGTCTCGATGGTGGAGATGAACTGAATGTTCATTGTTGGACCCGGGCCCGTTGGGCCGGTCCAAGTCCAACACTTAATCTATTTATATAGTATTAGGAGACTTGATTAAAGAATAACTCATCTCAACCCTAACCCTAAAAGTGCTAGCCGCCTCCCCTCCTCTCTACACACGCCGCCGCCGCCGCCGCCGCCGCCGCCTCGAGTCGCCGGAATTCGTTCCGGCCGATTCGACGAGGAGAATCCGTTCGTGCAGAATTCGTCAGTGCTTCTAGTGCAGGCTGACGAAGGAGTCTCGTTTCTGGTCATGGACCGGATTGGCGATATCTACCGCAGTCTACCGAGAAGAGCCGACGTTATTGTAACTACGGTTGGAGCCAGGCACAAGTGCCAGCAAGGTAGTGGTTTTTGAACACCCTATGAATGACGATATTTGTATTGTTGTTTTTCGTATTGATCGTCTCCCGGCTTTTATTCTATGTTCTTCCGTTGCCTCGCCGGGGGGCGGATCCGGATCCCCAACATAACCAACGCTCCCGCAACCTTTTGCACGTTGATGAACAAAATCTTCCAACCATACTTGAATCGGTTCGTGGTGGTCTACTTGGATGACATTGTGATTTATAGCAACTCAATGGAGGAGCATGCCAACCACCTACGCACCATCTTCAAGGTATTGCGGGACAACGAGCTATATGTGAAGAATTCCAAATGCTCGTTTGCCAAGGAAGAGGTCCCCTTTCTTGGCCATATTATCGGTCATGGGAAGCTTCACATGGACGAGTCCAAGGTGAAGGCTATCATGGAATGGGAGGCACCAACAAAGGTAACCGAACTACGATCCTTCCTTGGATTGATTAACTATTACCGTAGGTTCATCCAAGGATACTCAGCCCGGGCAGCACCATTGACGGACCTACTCAAAAAAGGAAGAGCATGGGATTGGTCCGAGCAATGTAGGGAGGCCTTCAAGGACTTGAAAGCAGCAGTAAGTCACGAGCCGGTCCTAGCCTTGCTCGATTTCACCAAGCCCTTTGAACTTCACACGGATGCATCGGACTTTGCTATTGGAGGCGTTCTAATTCAAGATGAGCATCCGATCGCATTTGAGAGCCGCAAGCTAAATGACACCGAGCGACGGTACACGGTGCAAGAAAAAGAGATGACCGCTGTTGTTCATTGCCTACGTATTTGGAGACATTACTTGCTCGGGTCACACTTCACCATCAAGACGGACAACGTAGCAACAAGTTATTTTCAAACTCAGAAGAAGTTGTCACCCAAGCAAGCCCGATGGCAGGACTTCTTGGCGGAGTTCGACTACACATTGGAGTACAAGCTTGGAAAGGCCAATGTTGTAGCCGATGCATTGAGTCGGAAAGCGGAGCTTGCAGCCTTGAGCATAGCCAAAGGAGAAATAAAGGGACGCATCAAGGAGGGCTTGGAGCACGACCCGATGGCTAGGGAGTTGGTGAATCTTTGCACCCAGGGCAAGACTAAGCAATTTTGGGTAGAGTAAGGTCTACTCTACACCAAAGGACGGCGCTTGTTTGTTCCCAAGTGGAACAATTTGAGACGGGACCTTATTCGTGAGTGCCACGACACCCGATGGGCGGGACATCCGGGACAAAGACGTACCTTGGCGCTACTTGAGTCCTCGTACTTCTGGCCACAAATGCGGGACAGCGTGGAGCTTTATGTGGAGACTTGTCTTGTGTGCCAACAAGACAAGGTGGAGAACAAACAACCCGCGGGACTACTTGAGCCACTACCCATTCCGCACCGACCATGGGACTCCATTACCATGGACTTCATCAGTGCATTACCAAATCGGAGGGTTCTGGATCCATAATGGTGGTAGCGGACCGATTCTCAAAGTACGGAACCTTCATAGCTTGCACAAAAGATTGCACGGCAGAAGAGGCTGCTCGAGAATTCTTAAAAAATGTGGTGACGTATTGGGGGCTACCTCGAAGCATTGTGAGTGATCGAGACCTCCGTTTTATGGGACGCTTAGGGACGGAGTTGTTCAAACTCCTAGGATCGCAGTTGTGTTTCTCGACAAGCTTCCACCCACAAACCGATGGGCAAACTTAACGGATGAATGCCTTGCTTGAGTGTTACCTACGGCACTTTGTTAGTGCCAACCAGCGGGATTGGGCCAAGCTCTTGGATGTGGCACAATTTTCTTACAACCTGCAACGGAGCGAGGCTACGGAACACAGTCCGTTCGAGCTAGCAACGGGACAACAACCTTTGGCTCCACATGCCTTGGCAACGGGACTCGATGATGGTAGGAGCCCAGGGGCGACCAAGATGGCTAAATCATGGGAGGAGCAAGCGGACTTAGCACGATCCTGCTTGGAGAAGGCTCTCAAGAGGATGAAGAAGTGGGCCGATGAGAAAAGGCGTCCAAAAGAATATCGCATTGGGGACCAAGTTCTTGTGAAGCTAATTCCTCAACAATTCAAAGCATTACGAGGCTTACACAAGGGCTTGCTACGAAGGTATGAAGGACCCTTTCCCATTCTCGCTAAGGTAGGCAAGGTGTCTTATCGAATTGACCTACCTAGCTTGAAAATCCATCCGGTCTTCCACGTAAGTATGTTAAAGCCTTATCATGAGGACGTGGAGGACTCAAGCCGAGGGAAATCGCATCGAGCACCACCTGTGGTGACCAAGTCTTATGACCAAGAAGTGGATGAGGTGCTCGCAAGAAGAATTCAACGAAGGCGAGGTGTGCCGCCCTGTACTCAATACTTAATCCTATGGAAGGGGCTACCCGAGTCCGAAGCAACATGGGAGTTTGAAGAAGACTTGTGGCAGTTCCGAAACATGCTTCACGAACACGAGTCGACGAGGGCGTCTCCGAATTAGGTGGGGGAGGATGTCACAACCCGCCACTTTTGGGCCGAGTCTTGTGGAGTTTGAAGCCTAGAGGTAGTATTTGATCCAACAAGACTAGCCCTCCTTATTAGCCCAAGTCCCTTGGGCCCAACTTGTATATAGCCTTCTAGATTCTTCCCCCTTTGTAGAGACATGTAGACTCTTCTAGATAAGTCTTGTAAATACTTAGAAGAGTAGGAGGATGTAGAATATTCTAGAAGGACCTAGCCTCCACCATTGGATCAAGTTGATCTCCACCATCCATTAAGGAGGTGGCTCACTATAAATAGGTGTAGGGACTTCATTTGTAATCATCAAGCAAGTATTCAAGCAATACAATCACTTTCCTTCCAACACTTTGTGCCTTTTATTTCTTGCCAACACTTTTAGCTCATTCAAGCATTATCCGGGAGAGGCTGATTTAGCTACCACAAGGGGTGGAAAGAAGCTAAAGCCGCACGAGACCTTGTTAAGGGAACAAGTCCGTGACATCTGACTCAGCAGAGCATCCTCTGGCAACACTAGTTGTGAACAGACCGCGTGACGCCCGTGTCAACGAAAGATAATCCTTGCGTCATCTGATTATGACTCTACCTCCTCAATGGAGATCCCTGTGCCAGTGAAGAAGGCGTGCTCTCAGAGGCCCAAAAAGGTCAAGCCTCTCCGAGCTATTCCTGGTGGACAGCTCAGGTCTCTATACCTAAGGACACAGAAGGAGAAGCGACTAAGGCTGCTCAACTGTGATCTACCGATGGCGGTGAGGATATCCCAGAGGCTATTGGGAATGCTGATGCTGATGGTAGGGTGGATACGGAGGCTAACCGTGTTGATGATGAGATGGCCTTGGATCCTCATCCGGAGGATAGATTTGTGCATTTGAATGGTGGTCAAGACACAAAACTACAGAAATAAGGGAGATTAACTAGACCACCCACTTCCTGCCGAAGATCGATCCAGCTGCCAAAGACAAGGAGCTGCTTGAAGAATTTGAATGGCCAAACCCAGTGTCAGAACACTGTACAGAGGCGATGAGGGACATTGACGACCAAGTAGTGTCTCTAGTCACTCAGTTTTATGAATGGAAAATGTCCCGGACTGAGGTAAGGCTGATCTCAGTATCTGTTAGGTCCGAAAAATCAACTAAACAGCGCTGCTATTGAAAAATTAAAAATTTTGCGCTGCTATAATGAGGTGCAATACCTCGGGTTCTTGAACATAAAAACAGAGCACCGGAGACAGATCTGGTATGTAATAAAAACATGCGGAAAACACCAGAACTGAATCCTAATTTTTAAAACCAACGCAAACAGATTTCTGTTTCACAGAAGCTACTGTGCAAGTGTGCAATCTGAAATGTATGCGTGCTAAAATAATTGCGTATGCGGAACTGTAAATAAGGAATACAATACACAACTCATTTGTTTATGGAAGTTCGGACTTCAATGTCCTACGTCTCCCCTTCTTCCTCCTCGGAAGGTTCTACTAGAAGATTTGATCTACACATCGTGTACAGAGCCGATCCCGCAACCAGCAGCTGCGAGAACTCCTAGACTCCACCAGCCCTCGGCTGTCACTCACTTGTTTTATGCCTTGTGAGAGAGGCTACAAACACAGAGTTTAACGTCGTCGTGCTTGGACGGGATCTGATTTTGGTTTGTGATTCACTCGCTAAACAATTTCGCACATCTCTCAAAATATGCAAGTGAATCTATGTGTGTGAGATTTTACAGTGTATAGCTTAACTCTCAAATGAATAAATCTCACACACTGAGAAAATGCTTCTACAAAAGCTGATTTAGACTTATCAGTCGACATTCGTAGTACGCTCCTCTTTAATGGCGGTCGACTGCTTTGTCTCTGTTTTTCTTCCCTTTTTGTTCTTTTGAATCTTCACGCCAAATCATCATCTTCTTACTTCAAATCTTCTCCCTTAAATAGCCTCTGTTCAAATTTAATCCGTTGGACACAAATTCTTCCCGTTTGAAATATGTTCTGTAAAATACCGACAGGGAGTTGTCCTTGTGTCCTTTCTTTTGCAGGCTTTTTGTCGTCTTCAACACTTGAACTAGGCTCAGCAGTTGACATTCAGCTTTAGTAAATCTTCATAATATAATTCTTCAACTGCTTCGCTTGAACCCGATCAACGTCTGTTATCAGCTTTTGCCTTTCTTCAACAACTGTTAGCTTCTGTTGATCTTCTGCTGATATCTTAATCGCAACAGCTGATTTCTTCTGTCTTTGCGCTACTGCTGAATTCATCTATTCAATTTCTTCGCGCTACTTATGATTCACTGTAGCTTGCGTCTGGATCACTGTAGCTTGCGACTGGTACATCAGCTGGTGGTCTAGATGTGCTAGCGACTGGTTGACCAGCTGGTGAAGATATGCTTGCAACTGGTTGTCCAGCTGGTGGTAACGATACCATTTGAAAGTCTGTGCTTGCGGCTGGTTTACCCAACGACTGGTTAGTTCAAACGCCGCCGTTTTAACTTATCCAAACGACATCATTTGCTATACATCCTCAACTGGTTAAGTAACACTGTAGCTCTCGTCTGGATGAACAAACTACTGTAGCTACCTGCTGGTTTCCCTTAAGATATGTACCTGCTGGTTATTACCATCGCAAAATCCATCGACTGAACCTTAGTGCGAAGGAAAAACGCTATCGTATCCATTTATCCAAACTACATCGTTTTGCTATCGCTAACTTCAAGTACCATCGACTGGTTGTACTGTAGCTCACTGCTGATTGTGATGACATCACTGCTGACATCATCATCGCTGATCCATCTACTGATTCTGCTGACGTCATCTTCGCTTAGCGCTCAAGCTGGTTCTTATCGTTCCAGACTTCACTTTGCCTCTTATCTTCTCGACTGATATCAACTTTATTTAGCCAACGTCTGGTTACATTTCCTTAGCGCAACATCTGATTTTTGCTTCGCAACTACTGAATTAGCAAGACCAGCGACTGGTTCATCTTTTGCAGCACAACGTCTGGTTAATCTCTTTACACTTCAACGTCTGCTTTTCTTTAGCTACTGCGTCTGGATTTCTTCAACTTCTTAGCGACTGGACAGACTCTACTTAACAGTCTTCTTCGATACTTATCTTGTTGTATTACCAGCTAACATCTGTATACTAAGTAGAAACATTAGTAACACAATGACAGGTTTTGTGTAATTCAAAACTTAATCAGGATCTGTTTACACAGATCCATCAGTATCGTCGATGAAGCCTATTGAGGATCTAACCAGGATTGCAGATGATTTGATGGTCCGGGCTGAGACAGAACGAGTTCCTGAACTATTACTGAGGCACGAGCTGATACATTTGAAGATGTTTTTTCAACTGCTAGGGAAATCGGTGAAAGTGCATTGCGAATCTTTCAACCTTCGAGAACCCTCTGAAACCGTGATCTCATGAGCATCCGTCATCTAGAGGGTGAACTGCAGCAGGAAAAGGAAATATATAGAAGATATCGAGATCAAGATGGTCTTCTCATGGAAGCTCCTGAAATATTTGTGCTGGCTGATGCCTCAAATGCTGAAGACCTTGGTGTGACTGCCGGAAGTCTCTCTTTTCAGAAGACAAACCGTCTGAGAATTGCCATCGTACTCATGGCCCCTGCTCAAGAAAGTTTAGCTCCCCAAGTTGATATTCAAGTGAACAGCAGATCATGAGGGATCTAGTTGTACTAAGGAATCAGCAGATCGCGAGGATCTAGTTGTACTGAGGAATCAGATACTGAGGTTGTGTATGAAAAAAAGTGGACCTCAGCAAAGAATAAGGAGCACCAGGCTCCAGACTAGATAGTGGCTCCAAGCACTAAGGAGCAGCAGGCTCAAGAATAGACTGAGGAGAAACAGGCTACAGAACAGGTTGCAAAGCAACGGGCTCTAGATCAGACTGTGGAGCAACTGGCTCGGAAGAATCTTTCCATGGTGATCTACTCTCAGCCCTCAGCTACAGATGCAACTCATTTTTATCTGGGCGCAGCTGACTCTCCCATACGATCTGATACTTTCTCTCCTCCCGAGAATCTAATTACTCAAGGTACCCCGGTCTCACCTTCCAGCTCTATTCAGACTGATTTAAGTAGGATGACAGATGCCATCAAAGAGGTGCAATCTTCATTTGGATATATGCGAGACGACTAGAGCTACGTCAAGTACAATTTCGAGCAGTTCAAGAAAGTCTTTTCATCGCAAACTGGATGACCTGCTGGCAACTCTGAGTCAAGATCAAACTTTGATGGAGTCACGATTAGTACGGGATATGAAATGCCTGTGAGGACTGCGATTAATCGAGGATTATTTAGGGGAAAGATCGTAATTTGGGTAGATCGGCTTAGGTGTGAGATGATCGGGTTTTTTGTGCTGAGCTGATATGGAGAGTGTATTGAAGTTTATCTGGGTTTACTGGTGAGTTTTTCGTGTATGATCATCTTAGATAGTTGATCGATTTGTAGGGATCAGCAGACGTGAGCTGATCTATTGTCATGTGCTGATCTGAGCAGTGTGAACTGAGTTGACCATCGTGACCTAAGTTGACCATTGTGAGCTGCTCCGAGTATGTGTAGTGCGATCTGAGAGCGTCGCAACCTGATTTGGATGTTGTAAGCTGAATAGAGCATCCTAAGCTGAAGTTTTAGGGGCGACCTGATCCGAGTCTTATAAGCTGAACTGTAGAGTATAGCCAGTACTGATAATGCGATCTGATACTACTGAAACGAACCAGACTCTAGAATTTTTTTTTTAAAACATTTACGGAAGCATAAACTTAAACATAACGAATGGCTCGTTCCCTTATAACACATTTCTAAACCATTTTCTCAAAATACTTTAAGCATAAATAAATGAATATTTGAAACGTTAAAAAACATCCAGCATCGTAAAATCATCGAGTAAAAAGAATACTGAAAGCCAACATGTTTAAAAACCAGTATCTAAAACTGCAACATGACAAAACTGAATCATAAAGGCGGTCACGGGGTACTGCTGTGACATGCGCTCAGAGGTCATCACCGCCAGTCGGAATATACTCATCGACAGGATCATCACCTGCACCATTTAAACCTAGTGAGCCTAGAGGTTCAGCATGCTCTATCGTAATACATAACAAAGTACATACTAATAAAACCACATGCAGGCACACATACGTGTAGGAACATAATTTCATGACATGCGTGCTTGAAAGATCTTAAAACGTTGAATCATAATGCAGTCGTACATAACCTCATCGTATAACATATATTTTAAGGCATGGCATAAACATAACATAACTTAAAAGAACATGTGAGTCGTATCCATGATGTGAAAGCCATTAATTCGATTGATCAATCTATAAACCAACGTACGTGGCGGTGTGGTTCACCCCGATGTCACACGAGGATCCCTATATGTCACACCTCTATGCTGCCACTTCACCATGATGTCACACATGGATCCATAAGCTCATACATTAACAGGGGATCCCCGGGCCCGGCTACTCGGCTAACTCCCATCATTACTTTGCCCACAACACTTCAATCCCTGAAAATATTTTTCATTCATGCCTTAACATAACTTAAACTTTCATGATGCATGCGTTTCATAAAATCATGCGACTTTAAAAAGATCTTGGCCCATCAATATATATTTATTTCCTTAAAACATTTCATAATCAATTACATAGCATAATACGTATATAATTAAATATATATTCATGGGCCTATGCATTATTTTCCTCGGCTCGGTCAATGACTGACTCAAGCGACTGACCCACTAACTCTAAGCCCAAAGCCTCGACTAGACTTAAATAATACCAAGCCCAACTCAAACTTGGCCCAACAACTAAGAATCACCCCTTTTAAAATCATTTGAAGGACTCGGCCCAACATCGTCAAAACAGGCTTAAAACTCATTTAAAATAATCAACTGCCCAAAATCCAACAATTTGATTTAAACAACCAAATTACTTAAAAATGAAAACTTAAATAATTTTTGACTTAAAATCATTGACCCGAAATTATAATTTTGACCAAGAATAATTTTAACTTAAAAAGTTGACATGACCCGATAAAAATGATCCGGACTTTAAAAATAAGACTACCCGGCCCAAAAATAAAATAACTCGGACCGAACTATTTGACTTGACACTCGACTATCCGATCCGGTCCAATCGAACCAACCGGTCCAATTGAACCATCCGGCCCAAAACATAAAATTAAACCTTTAAAATTTCTGATTTACTCCATCCTTTGCTAAAAATTCAAACATTTAAAAACCAATGACCAAAATTTGACTTTAAAATTTTGATAAAAGTATTAGGCCATAAATAAAAGGATTTTGACTTTAAAATATTCGACCCAATATGCTAAAATTGCCAAAAATCTCATAAATCAAATAAATTATAAAAATACTGAAAAACTTCTTAAAACATGTTTAAAACATCAAATAAAATCATCCACAAACTTTAGCAGCCCGTAAGACTCGAAATCTTAATTTTCACAAAAATTACCCGACGCGGCTCACTTCGAGCGACAAAACGATAAAAATCATTAAAATCTATTTCTTATCCAAATCACTCTCTACTTTGACCCAAATCACCCTAACTCAATATTCGAGGTACCGGAACAAACGAAACTGAAAAACGATATAGTATGTGACCAAATCAACGCCTGCAAGCTCACTGCTTGTGCGCAGACTGCAACCAGGACACGTGCTAGCCATAAAATTCATAACTAATTCATTCCTCGACCAAATCACCTCTCGTTTGGACATACGTGACCCTAACTCAATGGGCTATCTTTTTAAATCCACCTCGGCCACACAGACCCCATTGCGCGACATACCGACCCCAAAAACTCTACTGTCACGCACAGACGACAAGCCAGGACACGTTCTGATCTTAAAATTCATAACTAATTTAATTCTTGATCAAATCTCTTCCTGTTTTGTCCTACGTGTTCCTAACTTGATGTACTAACTACATAGACCATCCTTGGACCAAAACCTATGCCCCATGAACCGACCATGACCGAAGCATCACAAGAACGAATCAAAAACGTTTTGAAAACTGTGAAACATGCATGGATCTCAAACGTTATGCATAGATCTAAACAATTCACATACAATTCATGCAAGTTTTCATTAAAAATAGCTTACTATGGCTTAAATGGTGAGAAAAGAAATAGATATTACATCCCTGACTTGGAGATTAATTAAGGAAAAGGGATAAAAATTGACATGTTTGCCCCTACTTTTAAATGAAAGGATAATAAAACTTTATCTTGGCCTTGAAAAGGGTTTAAATTTCGAAATTGAAGCCTACTCACAATTTAAAACATCTTAAAAACCCATAAAACAGCCCGTATAGGCGAAAAACGGGTTCCCCTCCAAAATATTTATAAAAATCGAAATTTTCAGAAATTGTTGCTTAAAATAAAATAAATTCATTATTCAAAATCCCATGACTTAAAATCTCAATTAATTTTCATTCCGGTCGACCCTAATCTCGTCCTTACGTCCGTAGCTCAAGCAGGCTGAAAAACAACACATGCATACCATGCAGCATAAAATCATACATAAATCATAAATAAGGCATGTAATCATCTAAAAATATTTTCCCCCTATTCATGCAATTATTTCTACGTAATCCGAATTTCGGGATGTTACAATCTCCCCCCCTTATAGAATTTCATCCCCGAAATTAAGTTACGTACCGATAGCACGTCTGGGCATCATGCACACCAAAACCCTATCAATTAAATCTAAGTGCATAACTAAGCGTTCAATTTTTAAAATCCTAAGGCCAAAACTCATGCAAGGCTAAAATATTACATCATGCAAACATAAACATAAATAATAAAATAATAAAACTCACGGACTGGTAGTGCGACTTCCGAGCTCCACGCAGCAGGCAAGTACCCCACCAGAACCACCGCTCTGATACCAACTGAAACAAACCAGACTCTAGAATTTTTTTTTTTAAACATTTGCAGAAGTATAAACTTAAACATAACGAATGGCTCGTTCCCTTCTAACATATTTCTAAACCATTTTCTCAAAATACTTTAAGCATAAATAAATGAATATTTGAAACGTTAAAAAACATCCAACATCGTAAAATCATCGAGTAAAAAGAATACTGAAAGCCAACATGTTTAAAAACCAGTATCTAAAACTGCAACATGACAAAACTGAATCATAAAGGCGGTCACGGGGTACTGCTACGACATGCGCTCAGAGGTCATCACCGTCAGTCGGAATATACTCATCGACAGGATCATCACCTGCACCATTTAAACCTAGTGAGCCTAGAGGCTCAGCATGCTCTATCGTAATACATAACAAAGTACATACTAATAAAACCACATGCAGGCACATACGTGTAGGAACAAAATTTCTTGACATGCGTGCTTGAAAGATTTTAAAACGTTGAATCATAATGCAGTCGTACATAACCTCATCGTATAACATATATATTAAGGCATGACAAAAACATAACATAACTTAAAAGAACATATGAGTCGTATCCATGAAGTGAAATCCATTAATTCGATTGATCAATCTATAAACCAACGTACGTGGCGGTGTGGTTCACCCCGATGTCACACGAGGATCCCTATATGTCACACCTCTATGCTGCCATTTCACCATGATGTCACACATGGATCCATAAGCTCATACATTAACAGGGGATCCCCGGGCCCGGCTACCCGGCTAACTCCCATCATTACTTTGCCCCACA
>KV013364.1:20887-33717 GCA_001598015.1 Dorcoceras hygrometricum
CAATCGAAGCAACCGGTCCAATTGAACCATCCGGCCCAAAACATAAAATTAAACCTTTAAAATTTCTGATTTACTCCATCCTTTGCTAAAAATTCAAACATTTAAAAATCAGTGATCAAAATTTGACTTTAAAATTTGATAAAAGTATTAGGCCATAAATAAAAGGATTTTGACTTTAAAATATTCGGCCTAATACGTTAAAATTGCCAAAAATCTCATAAATCAAATAAATTATAAAAATACTGAAAAACTTCTTAAAACATGTTTAAAATATCAAATAAAATCATCCACAAACTTTAGCAGCCCCTAAGACTCGAAATCTTAATTTTCACAAAAATTACCCGACGCGGCTCACTTCGAGCGACAAAACGATAAAAATCAATAAAAAAAATCCATTTTATCCAAATCACTCTCTACTTTGACCCACATCATCCTAACTCAATATTCGAGGTACCGGAACAAACGAAACTGAAAAACAATATAGTATGTGACCAAATCGATGACCGCAAGCTCACTGCTTGTGCGCAGACTGCAACCAGGACACGTGCTAGCCATAAAATTCATAACTAATTCATTCTCGACCAAATCACCTCCCGTTTGGACCTACATGACCCTAACTCAATGGGATATCTCTTGCAATCCACCTTGGCCACACAGACCCCATTGAGCGACGTACCCGACCCAAAAAACTCTACTGTCTCGCACAGACGATAAGCAAGGACACGTGCTGATCTTAAAATTCATAACTAATTCAATTCTTGATCAAATCGCTTCCTGTTTGGTCCTACATGTTCCTAACTTGATGTACTAACTACCTAGACCATCTTTGGACCAAAACCTATGCCCCATGAACCGACCATGACCGAAGCATCACAAGAACAAATCAAAAACATTTTGAAAACTGTGAAACATGCATGGATCTCAACGTTATGCATAGATCTAAACAATTCACATACAATTCATGCAAGTTTTCATCAAAAATAGCTTACTATGGCTTAAATGGTGAGAAAAGGAATAGATATTGCATGCCTGGCTTGGAGAGAATAGAGATCTGCGAGTTATCGACGTTGTAGACGCGAGATCGGGGCACCATCGGCTTTGGATCACCAAACTTGACCAAGAGTGGGTGAATTTCGAAAGTTTTGTGTTGTAGAGGAAGGGGAGGACGGCTGGTTGAAGGTTTAGGGGCTAGGTTTGATTAAATTTGGTGTTTATAAATAATTCAATGTGACATAATTGACCCCTATGATTTAATTAAGGAAAAGGGATAAAAATTGACATGTTTGCCCCTACTTTTAAATGAAAGGATAATAAAAACTTTATCTTGGCCTTGAAAAGGGTTTAAATTTCGAAATTGAAGCCTACTCACAATTTAAAACATCTTAAAAGCCCATAAAACAGCCCGTATAGGCGAAAAACGGGTTCCCCTCCAAAATAATTATAAAAATCCAAATTTTCAGAAATTGTTGCTTAAAATAAAATAAATTCATTCTTCAACATCCCATGACTTAAATCTCAATTTATTTTCATTCCGGTCGACCCTAATCTCGTCCTCACGTCCGTAGCTCAAGCAGGCTGAAAAACAACACATGCATACCATGCAGCATAAAATCATACATAAATCATAAATAAGACATGTAATCATCTAAAAATATTTTCCCCCTAGTCATTCATTTATTTCTACGTAATCCGAATTTCGGGATGTTACAACTACTGTGCATGAATTGAACTGTTTCGTATGATCAGATCAGGTGTGAGCTTATTTGATTTTACTGTGTTGAGGTGTGCGAGCTGATCTGAGCATATGCGAGCTGTTCTGAGTACCCGAGCTAATCTGTGTGCGAGAGCTGATCTGTTGCGTGAGAGATTCCCACGAGCACATATTTAACACAAGCGTGATTTGTCTATGGGCATGAGCTGTTGGATGCGATAATTGAATTGAGTGTGTGCGTGCTGAATTGCATGCCTAAGCTGGATACAGTGTAGATGCCTGAGCTGATCAGAAGGCATTGTAACCCAGATCTAAAGAACGTAAGGTATATGTATATATGACTGTTGACCAACACTTAGTCGTATTTTGTGGCCACATGTCAGACTTATATTCTGAGAATCATACATATCTTCTGTGAGTCAGACTTTTCTATGACCAAGTTTTGTTGATTGTCGGTGCCAAGTCATTTATCTGGAGAGAACTTCCAACTCTGAGATATATTTTTCCAGAAAAACCTCGTGCCACCGTTGATCAGACCGGAAAACTTTGAGCGAGAGTGCTATAGTTGATTTCAAGCTCTTTATCTTGTACCATCTTGGAGTTGTATCGAGGCCGAACTGGGAGGCCAAATTGAGAAAGCGAAGAGGAGCTTCGGGAACTTTTATTCTCGATTTCCAACCGATTTTGGAGCACCGTAAGAATCACGAGTAGAGGTATAAATTGATATCATTCTAGACGGGATAGAATACTCGAGATAGATACGATTCTCGAGTGTCCCTGAAATCGCATACTTGTTTGTCTTCTTGTTTTTGTTTGTAAAACGTGAATATGTGTTTACTTGTTAGATAATAATATTTACTGTTGGTTATATTGATGCATCTTGATATGGTTGCATTCATCTTGAGCCTGAAACCGAAGCATAGAGGGCAGAACAGCCTAGAGAGCGAGAGATGGTTGGGGGGCTATGTGTTGGCGCAGCGGCGGATCCGGATCCCGCTCCCGGGGCGCAGCGGAAGATTTAAAATTGGAGCTCGGGAACGGTCAATACACCTATACAATTAAACAAAAACATTCATAGAATGTTCAGAACAGTACCTTGCTGGCGTCTAGGCGCCTGGCTCCGACCAATTTCACGAGGAAATTGGCACTTCAACGGTTGATCGATTTCGGCCTCCTAATCCGGTCCACGATCGGAATCTCAATTCCTTCGCCGGTTTGCACTAGAAAACCAACGAAAGTTTCACGGACGGAATCTCCTCACCGGAACGGTCGGAACAAATTCCGACGACGGCGGCAGGCTGAAACGTACTAAACCTCTTAACTTTTTTTAAAGCAGATGTGGAATAAACATTTAATAAAAGCTATAAATGAAAAACCATAACTTAAAGCATTTGAAAATATCATCTCAACATCCGTTTAAAACTAACTGCAAAGTATCCCCAATCCACATCGCACAAGCTAACATAAAAATCAGAGTATTTAAAACTGTTGCGGAAACTGAACATGTCTAAAAGCAATGGCATAAAATAACTGAGTGGTCACGGGGTAACAGCCGCAGTGGAGCATCAGAGGTCCTCACCGCCGGTCGGAATATAATCAGCATCATGCTCACCTGCACCATTTAAACCTAGTGAGTCTAAAGGCCCAGCATGCTCTATCCGATAATAAAAAAAGTACATATAATAAAACCACATGCAGGCACGTACGTATAGGAACATAATTTCATGACATGCGTGCGTGAAAGATCTTAAAACATTGAATCATAATGCGGTCATACATAACTTCATCGTATAACATATATATATTAAGGCATGGCATAAACATAACATAACTTAAAAGAACATGCGTGTCAGGCCCCGTGCTAATTACTCAAGATAATAGCACAATTAAGCACATAATCACGGAAGCGTACAAATCGGGCTTAAAAATTTTCGAAATAAATTAGGCCTGAACTTAAAATCATACATTCAGAATATTCATAATCAAAATATGAGTTGACTCAGACTCACATAAAACAGGTAACACAATTATCAATTCAAATACAGATCCCCAAAAATACATAAGACATGGGGCATCCCCCAGGTTCGATACATAAATAAAATAACTGGGACTCATGGAAATGGGGATCGACAAGCTGAACCTCCACTCTGTCCAGCTTGGTTACCTGAAGATCCCGCAAATGGGTAACGCAGACCCAAAAAACACAAAGCAGGAAAACAAATACGAGGTCAAGCCTCAGTACGAAGAGCTTTCTAAACAGCTAAACATGCAACATGCTATGAATCAACGCTATGAATGCATGAGGGCTATCAAAGATCGGATAGCTAGACCAGCAAGTCGACTGGCAATCATATCGGTCGAGCCTCTATACCACGCACAGCAAGTCAGCCGGTGGAAATCATCGGTCCGTGATCTTCAGGGCCCGTCATCCCATCACAGATCGGTGGTTTTCAGACACGAAAAGTCAGTCGGTCACCACTCCGATGATAGCGTTGGACTTTTCAGGCACGACAAGTCAGTCGGCCAGTCACAACGTGGCTCTCAATCAGGTCATCAATCAATCTATCAGGCTCAATATGTATGCATGTATGCCAATCAAACATCAATGCACAATGCATACAATAATTCATACGTGAAATAGAATGTACAATCAATTCAACAAACTGTAACACGTAAAATCATATAATCACATCAGCAGGTTCACAACATCAATCATAGTCATGTTCATGCTCTAAGCTGCTAAACCTGCTCAATTCGTACCTTCAATTCTCAAATTCTACCTCACAGATTCCTCAAATGCACGACAGGACTTCCTGGAAGCTGGAATACACCCCGAAGCTTAAACCAGCAGGGGAACACACAAAACAGACTTCTCAAAAAAGCTTCGAACACCAGTAGCTTCACGCTTCCACTCCAACGCTAAATCAGGGATTCACATGGGCAGCAATCGAAATAGCAACTCACAACGAACCCAGCGCCACCAAAATCACTCGAATCATCGGCGGAGAACGGCGGCAATCGACGGAAATAGGTCATGGTGAACAGTAGCTAATCGAGGGTTTGGATAAGAAGATAAGAAATATCGGGTTCGAAATATTTCTAAGTGTCGATCAACACTTCTATATATATATCTCTCAAATCCAACGTCTGCTGATCACAAAAATAATCAGTCGTCGTGAACAGTAGAAATCTGCTAACAAAACCAGTCGTTGCCCACAACAAAACCAGACGCAACAATCATTCGATGTATTCTCAAAAGAACATCAAAACGACACCGTTCCAACTAACTCAAACGACGTCGCAGAGCTTCACCAGCTGACAACATATATCTCTTGTGAAGCAGCCAAAAGCTGGTAACAGATCTCTACAAAAACCCATCAGTCGACTGGTTACGCAAAAACAAGCCAAAACGACGACGCATCAACTAATCCAAACGACGCCGTAACAGTTACGTAAGCATTTGTGCCAACAGCTGGTCACCCAGTCGCAACGCATTCCTCATAACAAATCTCTCGTGGCTGGTACCAGTCGCAACACACAAAATGCATTGTTTCGACTTATTAAAACGACTTCGCTCTACCTCTGCGACTGGTTCTTCAAACCATCAGCTGGTCGCTCCTTTACTCACGCATCTGCTGGTCCAGTAGTCAACACTCAAAAATGTTGACCAACACGTGTCGCTCTCTCGTTAACTCTCGTGCTAAATGCAACGTCTGCCAGCAGCAACCTCTATAATCGAAACGACGACGTACGTCTCACACGCTACAGTAACTATCTATATCAAATTTCACCAGCTGCATGCTACAGTACCGTTGACCCGCGTTGACTACCAAAATTTGCTACGGCTGATTCAATACTTAGAGAAATTCGACAACTCTAAATCCTGTGACTAATCCTACAAGAATCTGATTAATCACTATTCGAATTTCTCAATCCTCACATTCTGCCCACCTTAAGAGATTTCGTCCTCGAAATCAAAGGCAAACTCAGGGAAGAATCCAATCAATCTATCGCAACAGCAGGACACAAAACGGAAATTCATCTACTACAAATCCAAGAGTTCAAGATAACTGGACAAATCATAAACAAGAACTAAGGAAAACTCAACCAGAAACCGAAAATTAATACATCTATCTACTCAAACAGATGCGGCCACTCGCGCTGCATCTTCTCTTCCGGTTCCCAAGTTGCTTCTTCTCTGCCATGCTTGCTTCATTGGACCATCACCAACGAAACTACTTTGTTCCTCAGCTGCTTCTCCTTCCTATCCAGAATCTGAATTGGATATTCAACATAACTCAAGGCAGAATCCAGCTCAACTTCATCGGTTCTCAGCACATGGGATGGATCTGGCTCATATTTCCTCAACATTGACACATGAAAAACATCATGCATCGCCTCTAATTCAGCAGGCAGCCTCAATCGATAAGCCAACTGTCCAATCCTCTCAAGAATCTCAAAGGGACCAACGAATCTAGAAGCTAATTTGCCTTTAAATCTGAAGCGCATCACACTTTTGAAAGGAGAAACTTTGAGAAATACTCGATCGCCAACCTCAAACTCTAACGGTCGACGCCTTCGATTAGCATAGCTAGTGAATCTATCTTGTGCAGCCTTCATTCTACTCCGAATCAAATCAATCTGATCTTTCGTATGCTGCACAAACTCATGGGTAGAAAGTTGCTTCTCACCAACTTCTTCCCAACAAATCGGAGATCTGCATTTTCGACCATACAACGACTCGAATGGAGCCATTCCAATAGTCACCTGGTAGCTGTTATTGTACGAAAACTCAACCAAGGACAACGAATCCTGCCAGCCACCACTGAAATCCATCACAACCGCTCGCAGCATATCCTCTAAAGTCTGAATAGTCCGCTCAGACTGACCATCTGTCTGTGGGTGATAGGCTGTACTCATAGCCAATCTCGAACCCATCGCTTCTTGCAAGCTTTTCCAAAATCGGGAAGTAAATCTTGGATCTCTATCGGACACTATCGAAACAGGAACTCCATGCAATCTCACCACATGGTCGATATACGGCTTCGTCATTTTCTTCATCGAACACCTCACGTCATAGGGAATAAAATGGGCAGACTTCGAAAGTCTATCAATCACCACCTAAATCGCATCGCATCCCCTACTCGACCGAGGCAGATGAGTCACAAAATCCATGGCGATGTGCTCCCAATTCCATTGGGGCACCTCTAAACTCTGAAGCAATCCACCAGGTCTCATTCTCTCAGCCTTGACATGTTGGCAATTCAAACATCTAGCAACAAAACCAGAGATGTCACTCTTCATGCCTTCTCACCAGTAGTGAGATTTCAAGGCATGGTACATCTTTCTCTCGCCCGGATGCACACTGTACTGACTACAATGCGCTTCATTCATGATGGCCTCTTTCAAAGCGATCAAGTTCGGAACCACCAATCTTCCTCGAAATCTCAGACACCCATCCGAAGAAACAGAGAAATCATCAGACTGACCACTTTGGGCTTTAATCTTCAACTCATGAACATAAGGATCAGTCCTCTGCGCCTCCCTGATGTCACTCACAATCTACGGTTCTACTTGAATCAAAGAAACCATAAAATACTGATCACCCGGCTGGAAACGCCAACCAGAAGTACTCAACTGCTCATAGACTTTAGAGACACTCAAAGAAGAAAGCATCGCAGGCTGGGTATTCCTACTCAATGCGTCGGCAACTGAGTTCATCCGCCCAGGCTGATACTGAATCTCACAGTTAAAGTCGTTGAGCAATTCCATCCATCGTCGTTGCCTCATATTCAAATCAGACTGCGTGAAGATATATTTCAGGCTCTTGTAGTCGGTGTACACCACAAATTCTTCACAATACAGATAATGTCGCCAAATCTTCAAGGCAAACACTATCGCATCCAACTCCAAATCATGAACAGGGTACCTCGTCTCGTGAGGCTTCAACTGTCGAGACGCATAAGCAATCACGTACCCGTTCTGCATCAACACACATCTTAAACCATTGAGAGAAGCGTCGGAGCACACAACAAATCCTCCGGATCCAGACGGTAGAGCCAAAACAGGAGCAGTAGTCAACTTCTCCTTCAACGTCTGAAAACTGTACTCGCACTCATCAGTCCACACAAATCTCTTATCCTTCTGAGTCAACTGAGTCAAAGGCCTGGCTATCGAAGAAAAATTCTCTATAAAACGCCTATAATAGCCAGCTAATCCCAAGAAACTACGGATCTCTGAAATGTTCCTAGGTCTCTCCCAGTTAAGAAATGCTTCGACCTTACTCGGGTCCACCGAAATCCCTTGCACCGAAATCACATGACCCAGAAAGATAATTCGATCCAGCCAGAATTCGCACTTGCTGAACTTGGCGTACAATTGTGAGTCTCTCAATCTCTGCAACACCAGTCTAAGATGCTCCTTATGCTCTCTCAAGCTCCTCGAATACACTAGGATGTCATCTATGAAGACGATTACGAACCGATCGATATACTCACTGAAGACGCGATTCATCAAATCCAAGAACACAGCTGGGGCATTTGTCAACCCAAACGGCATGACAAGAAACTCATAATGCCCATATCGAGTTCGAAAAGCTGTCTTCGCCACGTTAGCGTCTCTAATCCGCAACTGGTGGTAACCAGAGTGCAAATAAATCTTTGAGTAAACGACTGATCCCTGCAACTGATCGAAAAAGTCATCAATCCTCGGCAAAGGATACTTGTTCTTCACCGTCGCCTTATTCAACTGTCGAAAGTCCACGCACATCCTCATAGATCCATCCTTCTTCTTCAAAAAAAGAATTGGAGCTCCCCAAGGCGACATACTCGGTCTAATGAAGCCCTTCTCCAAGAGATCTCTCATTTGGTCCTTCAACTCTTTCAACTCTGCTGACGCCAACCGGTAAGGGGCTGTAGAAATCGGGGCGGTACCGGGCACCAACTCTATGCTGAAATCAATCTCACGTCTTGGAGGGAATCCAGGAATCTCATCTGGAAACACGTCGGGAAACTCTCGGACGATCGGAATATCGCTCAACTCCAATCGCTGCTCTTGGGAAACGTCCAGCGCGTAAATCATAAATCCCGCATTACCTAGCGATAGCAGGCTAAATATCTCCATGGCAGAAACTAGTGGAATCTTCGAGCGCGAATCGGTACCGTAGAACTCACACTTCTCACCCGAGTCAGGGCGAAATCTCACCACACCATGAAAACAATCAACAGTAGCCTTATAGCTAGACAACACGTCCATCCCCAAGATGCAATCAAAATCTCTCATTCCCAAAACAATCAAATTGGAAACCAAAACGTGCTCATCAAATCGAAGTACACAATCCAACACCACTTCACGGGACCACAGACTCATACCAGCAGGGGTAGACACAGAAACAACATCATACAATGGGGAAGAACTCAACCCATGCTCACACACAAACATCTCAGAAATAAAAGGAGTGTGATGCACCAGTGTCAAATAAAACTTTCGCAGGAAAATCGAAAATAAAGCATGTACCTCCAATCACCATGCCAGGCGTCTCCTCAGCCTGCTCTCTAGTCAAGGCGTTCGCCTGAGCCTGCTGGGGAATCTGGAACTGAGGTCTCAGAGGCGCTCCAAACCTAGACGGCCCACTAGGCTGAAATCCAGATCGCTGAGTAGGGGCATGAAACTGCGGTCTCTGAGATGAACCACCAGCTGATCCCTGCTGCGAAGGAATCGAAGACTGACCCCTCAATAGAGGACACACTCTCAGAAAGTGTACTGGCTGTCCACAGTTACGGCAGGACCCCTGAACTCCACGACACTCCGAAGTCGAATGCCTTCCTCCGTACTGTCCACAAGACATGCCACTAGAACCGCTGCCAGTACCACTGCCAGAACCAGAACTCACAGAACCAGAACTCACAGAACCAGAGGAACTCGAATCAACCACTGCCAGAACCAGAACTCACAGAACCAGAACTCACAGAACCAGAGGAACTCGAATCCGCCTTCTTCTTGAACTATTTCCCTCGAGGTCTAAATCTCTGGCGGTTCGACTGCTGCTACTGCTGCGACCCCTGAGGAGAATAGAAAGATTGCGACGCATCCTGAACAGGCTGATAGGTGCGTCCAGTAGTCGGCTGAATCGGAGCCTCAACCTCCATCAAACTCTCCTCAATATCCACTGCTCGGTTCACCGCATCAATATAGGTCGCAGGCGAACCAGACAAAACCATCCGGTACAAATCAGGCCTCAAGCCTTTCAAAACCTTGTTCCTCTTCGTCCTCTCTTGGTTGTCAACCTGTGGCACATAGACCAAAAGCGCAGAAAACTGTCGGGCATACTCAGCCACTCGCATGCTGCCCTGCCTCAGATTATCGAACTCCCGCTCCCGGCAATTATAGAAGTACTCCGGGGTATACTTGTTGGGGAACCACGGCGGATCCGGATCGCACCTCCCGGCGAGGCAGCGGAAGAATAAAATTGCCGGGAGACGATCAATACAATTCAAATAAACAAATCATTCTATGACATTCATAGGGTGTTTTGTAGAATACCTTGCTGGCAACTCGTGCCTGGCTCCGACCAGTTTCGCGAGGAAACCGGCACTTCACGGTAGGCGGCGGTAGATAACGTCTATCAGGTCCACGACCGGATACGAGACTCCTTCGTCAGCCTGCACTAGAAGGCCTGACGAGATCGGCGCGGACGGATTCTCCTCGAAAGATTGGCCGGAACAGTTTTCGGTGAACGGCGGCGGCGGCGACTAGCGGCGGCGGCGGCGGCGTCTTTTGAGAGAGGAGGGGCGGCCACTTTTAGGGTTAGGGTTTGTGTAGTGTAATTGATCATTAGTTATGAAGCCTAAGTCTATATTAAATAGCCGATCAGATCGAACCGATGTATTCAGTTTCCAAAACTGAATACAATGATCTGAAAAACCATTTTTCAGAACCCCAGTGCAAAATGACCGTTTTGCCCCTCAACAGCGGGAAATCACGATTTGACCCCTGTTGACTTTTAGGAAGTCGCACTCCCCAAAATCCTCTTCTCATGCTCAACACATTGAGCTGAGTATCCGTGTGGGAATCTCGATCCAGTACTTGTGTGACCCTCAATGGTTCAGGGATACAGCTAGCCGTGGGCCCACAACCATTGTGGCTCCGGAATCATAATTCCGGACTTGCCCATCGGATCATGGTAAGAGCGTCTAGAAACATCGCCCCATGATCCCCTAGGTATCACTGATAGTGCCTGCAAGAACCAGTTGGTCGTGGTTAGCGTACAGTACGATCCTTTCAATCCATATATCCCGATCAGATCAACGACCATTGGTAAATCGAGAGTCGCTAAAGATCCTATAGCTATGCATACATCTTGGAGATCGAATAGTGACATCGCGAGTGTAACTAGGTAAACACATTTACCTAAAACACTTCTAGTACTCTGGCCAGAGATTTATACACTATTATCCCCTCAGATAGCATAGGATATCCACGCATGTCTGCGAGCGGTGAATCCTCTACAACGATGCATCGACTCCTACATGCATCGGGGTCTCACCCAATCCCGCCGCCTGATGACCCCAAGTGAGTCGGCAAACGAGTCAAAGTGAGACGCCTATCATGTAGAGTCTCAATGACGTTTCGAGTCGTGAGGACTAATCAGTACAACCAAGACCTCGGACTTATCCACTCGACAAATGGTAACCACTTGTAAAGTCCGAAGAAGGGTAGTTCGATAGATCACCAGGTCACTATCTATCTGCATGCTCAGAACATCACAATGTTCCCTACCAATGAAACATGGTACTTCGCATCGCAGATACTAGTTTCTAGCTCGGGCGGCCTTATCCTCATTTTGACGGCCCAATCGACTAGGAACATGTTCAGAATACACAGTGACTATTAGATGTGTTTCATGATAGCCGTCATACCCACTATCACATCTAACATACACTTTAGTGTATTCTAGGTTTTTACTCAACGCAATTGTTAATCATAATACACACAATGAAAGTAAAGAATGCCATATAAATAAAAGCGAATATCATATATAAAGATTGTTTCACACAAGAGTCTGTAAACCCACACGCCACAAGTTGGCTAGTTGGGCATCTACTCTAACAATCTCCCACTTGCCCTAAAGCCAACTACTCATCAGACGAAGTCCCATTGTTTCGCGATGTTTTTCAAACAACGGTCCAGGCAAGGGCTTCATAAGTGGATCACCAACGTTGTCCGCAGAGGCGACTCTCTCAACTGCTATGTCACCTCTAGCCACAATATCCCGGATTATGTGGTATTTCCTCAGTATGTGTTTGGATCTTTGGTGAGACCTAGGCTCCTTTGCTTGCGCAACGGCACCCGTGTTGTCGCAGTACACCGGGACTGGACCAACTCCATTAGGAATGACGCCCAACTCTTGGACGAAATTCCTTATCCAAACGGCCTCCTTAGCAGCAGCTGATGCTGCAATGCACTCAGCCTCAGTGGTTGAATCCGCAATGGTGTCTTGCTTGGAACTCTTCCAAGAGACAGCACCACCATTGAGCATGAATACAAATCCAGAGGTTGATTTCGAATCATCCACGTCACACTGGAAGCTAGAATCAGTGTAGCCTTCCAGTTTCAGTTCACCACCCCCATAGACCATGAACATATTCTTAGTCCCTCGCCCATAGACCATGAACATATTCTTAGTCCCACCCCCATAGACCATGAACATATTCTTAGTCCCACCCCCATAGACCATGAACATATTCTTAGTCCCACCCCCATAGACCATGAACATATTCTTAGTCCCACCCCCATAGACCATGAACATATTCTTAGTCCCACCCCCATAGACCATGAACATATTCTTAGTCCCACCCCCATAGACCATGAACATATTCTTAGTCCTTCGCAAGTACTTAAGAATATCCTTCACAATGCTACCTATTTCCGAGGCATATGGCACACGTGTCATACTCTCTATCTCCTCATCAGTCTTTGGACACATTAGATAGAGTGACCCCGTGGCACATAGGTAGGTGTCCTCTCTTGGACTCTTCCATAGAAAACCTCTTAACTTAAGTATCGATGTAGATAGCTTGGGTGAGTCCGAGCATCCGCTTAGACCTATCCCGATAGATCT
>KV013364.1:39157-50714 GCA_001598015.1 Dorcoceras hygrometricum
AAAATTTCAAAATCGATCAAAATCGGGCCCGACATCGCATACCGGCCCGAAAACATCACGGGCTGCCCGGGACAGGCCCGAACAAAACCCTAGAAGAAGTCAGCCGTCACGACATCGCCGGAGTGGCGGCCACGGGCGGCGGCCGCCACCACGAAAAACTCACGGCGCCAGCCGCACAACGCCACGCCAAGCGTGACGCGCGGCCACGCGCAACGTCGCGCGCCCATCGCGCGGCCAGCGCGCATCGTCGGCCACCGTCGCGTAGCTCTATCCAGCCATCATCGCCCGCTCGCTGCTGCGAGTCGCCCAGCATATGGCACAACCTATTGCGCCTGACGACGCGCATCCATAGCGCGCGGCCGCAGACCACTGGCCGGCCACCATGCGCAACAATCTGCGCACAACAGCGGCACGATGGTCGTGCGATGCCGGCCACCATGCGCATGCGATGCGCCTCCGCAAGGGGCGGCGGCCGGCCGAAGAAAAAAAATTTTTTGATCTGAAAATTTTAAGATTAGATACAATATGGCAGTAATCGTATTGATCAGATCCGAACCTTGGCTCTGATACCACTGTTGGGGAACCGCGGCGGATCCGGATCGCACCTCCCGGCGAGGCAGCGGAAGAACAAAATTGCCGGGAGACGATCAATACAATTCAAATAAACAAATCATTCTATGACATTCATAGGGTGTTTTGTAGAATACCTTGCTGGCAACTCGTGCCTGGCTCCGACCAGTTTCACGAGGAAACCGGCACTTCACGGTAGGCGGCGGTAGATAACGTCTATCAGGTCCACGACCGGATACGAGACTCCTTCGTCAGCCTGCACTAGAAGGCCTGATGAGATCGGCGCGGATGGATTCTCCTCGAAAGATTGGCCGGAACAGTTTCCGGTGAACGGCGGCGGCGGCGACTAGCGGCGGCGGCGGCGGCGTCTTTTGAGAGAGGAGGGGCGGCCACTTTTAGGGTTAGGGTTTGTGTAGTGTAATTGATCATTAGTTATGAAGCCTAAGTCTATATTAAATAGACTTAGTGATGGACTTGGACCGGCCCAACGGGCCCGGGTCCAACGGATGAACATTCAGTTCATCCTCATCACCGTGACTTCATCTTAACTCCGATCGCCGATCAGATCGGATCGATCGACTCAGTTTCCAAAACTGAATACTATGATCTGAAAAACCATTTTTCAGAACCCCAGTGCAAAATGACCGTTTTGCCCCTCAACAGCGGGAAATCACGATTTGACCCCTGTTGACTTTTAGGAAGTCGCACTCCCCAAAATCCTCTTCTCATGCTCAACACATTGAGCTGAGTATCCGTGCGGGAATCTCGAATCCAGTACTTGTGTGACCCTCAATGGTTCAGGGATACAGCTAGTCGTGGGCCCACAACCATTGTGGCTCCGGAATCACAATTCCGGACTTTCCAATCAGATCATGGTAAGAGCGTCTAGAAACATCGCCCCATGATCCCCTAGGTATCACTGATAGTGCCTGCAAGAACCAGTTGGTCGTGGTTAGCGTACAGTACGGTCCTTTCAATCCATATATCCCGATCAGATCAACGACCATTGGTAAATCGAGAGTCGCTAAAGATCCGATAGCTATGCATACATCTTGGAGATCGAATAGTGACATCGCGAGTGTAACTAGGTAAACACATTTACCTAAAACACTTCTAGTACTCTGGCCAGAGATTTATACACTATTAACCCCTCAGATAGCATAGGATATCCACGCATGTCTGCGAGCGGTGAATCCTCTACAACGATGCATCGACTCCTACATGCATCGGGGTCTCACCCAATCCCGCCGCCTGATGATCCCAAGTGAGTCGGCAAACGAGTCAAAGTGAGACGCCTATCATGTAGAGTCTCAATGACGTTTCGAGTCGTGAGGACTAATCAGTACAACCAAGACCTCGGACGTATCCACTCGACAAATGGTAACCACTTGGAAAGTCCGAACGAGGGTAGTTCGATAGATCACCAGGTCACTATCTATCTGCATGCTTAGAACATCACAATGTTCCCTACCAATGAAACATGGTACTTCGCATCGCAGATACTAGTCTCAGGCTCGGGCGGCCTTATCCTCATTTTGACGGCCCAATCGACTAGGAACATGTTCAGAATACACAGTGACTATTAGATGTGTTTCATGATAGCCGTCATACCCACTATCACATCTAACATACACTTTAGTGTATTCTAGGTCTTTACTCAACGCAATTGTTAATCATCATACAACACAATGAAAGTAAAAAATGCCATATAAATAAAAGCGAATATCATATATAAAGATTGTTTCACACAAGAGTATATAAACCCACACGCCACAAGTTGGCTAGTTGGGCATCTACTCTAACAATACTCCTGTCGAAAGGCCTCGCAGAAGCTTTCCCAAGTGATCACAGCCCCACTATCACGAAGGATACGAGAAGTACCCCTCCACCAGAGCTGTGCATTGTCTCTCAGCTGCAACACCGCCAGCTTCAGTCTTTTCTCAGGAGCGTACTCCAAAGTATCGAACAATTCCTCCATCTGAGCTAACCAAGCCTCAGCCATCGCACCACCCTCTGCTGCAGAAAACGTCGGAGGGTTCGTCCGCTGAAACCTAGCTAAGACCAACTCCATCCTTCCTATCTGTCTATTAATATCCTCGACCTGATGAACATCATCATCACTACCTGCCCTAGACTCCTCCTCGGTACGTCTAGTCGGCCTACCTCTTCCTCTTCTCGGCGGCATCTAAACAAGTCTAGAGGTAAGATCTCACAGCATATAGATATATCACATAGACAGATAAAAGATCACATAAGTCACAGAGTCAATCAAAATCAAATCAAAACTCTGTGCCTAGACTCGAGTGTAATCAAAAGAAATCGAGCTTATCCCAGTTTAAGCTCTGATACCAAAAATGTCAGGCCCCGTGCTAATTACTCAAGATAATAGCACAATTAAGCACATAATCACGGAAGCGTACAAATCGGGCTTAAAAATTTTCGAAATAAATTAGGCCTGAACTTAAAATCATACATTCAAAATATTCATAATCAAAATATGAGTTGACTCAGACTCACATAAAAACAGGTAACACAATTATCAATTCAAATACAGATCCCCAAAAATACATAAGACACGGGCATCCCCCGGGTTCGATACATAAATAAAATAACTGGGACTCATGGAAATGGGGATCGACCAGCTGAACCTCCACTCTGTCCAGCTTGGTTACCTGAAGATCCTGCAAATGGGTAACGCAGACCCAAACAACACAAAAGCAGGAAAACAAATACGAGGTCAAGCCTCAGTATGAAGAGCTTTATAAACAGCTAAACATGCAACATGCTATGAATCAACGCTATGAATGCATGAGGGCTATCAAAGATCGGATAGCTAGACCAGCAAGTCGACTGGAAATCATATCGGTCGAGCCTATATACCACGCATAGCAAGTCAGCCGGTGGAAATCATCGGTCCGTGATCTTCAGGGCCCGTCAGCCCATCACAGCTCGGTGGTCTTCAGACACGACAAGTCAGTCGGTCACCACTCCGATGATAGCGTTGGACTTTTCAGGCACGACAAGTCAGTCGGCCAGTCACAACGTGGCTCTCAATCAGGTCATCAATCAATCTGTCAGGCTCAATATGTATGCAAGTATGCCAATCAAACATCAATGCACAATGCATACAATAATTCATACGTGAAACAGAATGTACAATTCAATCAATTCAACAAAATGTAACAAGTAAAATCATATAATCACATCAGCAGGTTCACAACATCAATCATAGTCATGTTCATGCTCTAAGCTGCTAAACCTGCTCAATTCGTACCTTCAATCCTCAAATTCTACCTCACAGATTCCTCAAATGCACGACAGGACTTCCTGGAAGCTGGAATCTGTTTCAAAGCCTCAAAATCAGCTTAAATCAAGCATAAATCAGAACCTGAACACTCTAATACCTACGGCCAGAACTATACTCAAGTTCTAAACAATTCTACGCAAGTATTAGCTACTAGACAAAGCTCAATTCAACGAGAAATGCTCACCCCAAAGCTTAAACCAGCAGGGGAACACACAAAACAGACTTCTCCAAAAAGCTTCGAACACCACTAGCTTCACGCTTCCACTCCAACTCTAAATCAGGGCTTCAAATGGGTAGCAATCGAAAGAGCAACTCACAACGAACCCAGCGCCACCAAAATCACTCGAATCATCGGCGGAGAACGGCGGCAATCAATAGAAATAGGTCACGGTGAACAGTAGCTAATCGAGGGTTTGGATAAGAAGATAAGAAATATCGGGTTCGAAGTATTTCTAAGTTTCGATCAACACTTCTATATATATATCTCTCAAATCCAACTTCTGATGATCACAAAAAAATAATCAGTCGTCGTGAACAGTAGAAATCTGCTAACAAAACCAGTTGTTGCCCACAACAAAACCATACGCAACCATCGTTCGATGTATTCTCAAAAGAACATCAAAACGACACCGTTCCAACTAACTCAAACGACGTCGCAGAGCTTCACCAGCTGACAACATATATCTCTTGTGAAGCAACAAAAAGTTGGTAACAGATCACTACAAAAACCCATCAGTCGACTGGTTACGCAAAAACAAGCCAAAACGACGACGCGTCAACTAATCCAAACGACGCCGTAACAGTTGAGTAAGCATTTGTGCCAACAGCTGGTCACCCAGTCGCAACGCATTCCTCATAAAAAATCTCTCGCGGCTGGTACCAGTCGCAACACACAAAACGCAGTGTTTTGACTTATTAAAACGACGTCGCTCTACCTCTGCGACTGGTTCTTCAAACCATCAGTGGTCGCTCCTTTACTCACGCATCTGCTGGTCCAGTAGTCAACACTCAAAAATGTTGACCAACACGTGTCGCTCTCTCGTTAACTCTCGTGCTAAATGCAACGTCTGCCAGCAGCAACCTCTACAATCGAAATGACGACGTACGTCTCACACGCTACAGTAACTATCTATATCAAATTTCACCAACTGCAAGCTACAGTACCGTTGACCCGCGTTGACTACCAAAATTTGCTATGGCTTATTCAATACTTAGAGAAATTCGACAATTCTAAATCCTGTGACTAATCCTACAAGAATCTGATTAATCACTATTCGAATTTCTTAATCCTCAAATTCTCCCCACCTTAAGAGATTTAGTCCTCGAAATCAAAGGCAAACTCAGGGAAGAATCCAATCAATCTATCGCAACAGCAGGACACAAAAAGGAAATTCATCTACTACAAATCCAAGAGTTCAAGATAACTGGACAATTCATAAACAATAACTAAGGAAAACACAACCAGAAACCGAAAATTAATACATCTATCTACTCAAACAGATGCGGCCACTCGCGCTGCATCTTCTCTTCCGATTCCCAAGTTGCTTCTTCTCTGCCATGCTTGCTCCATTGGACCATCACCAACGAAACTACTTTGTTCCTCAGCTGCTTCTCCTTCCTATCCAGAATCTGAATTGGATATTCAACATAACTCAAGGCAGAATCCAGCTCAAATTCATCGGTTCTCAGCACATGGGATGGATCTGGCTCATATTTCCTCAACATTGACACATGAAAAACATCATGCATCGCCTCTAATTCAGCAGGCAGCCTCAATCGATAAGCCAAATGTCCAATCCTCTCAAGAATCTCAAAGGGACCAATGAATCTAGGAGCTAATTTTCCTTTAAATCTGAAGCGCATCACACTTTTGAAAGGAGAAACTTTGAGAAATACTCGATCGCCAACCTCAAACTCTAACGGTCGACGCCTTCGATTAGCATAGCTAGTGAATCTATCTTGTGCAGCCTTCATTCTACTCCGAATCAAATCAATCTGATCTTTCGTATGCTGCACAAACTCATGGGTAGAAAGTTGCTTCTCACCAACTTCTTCCCAACAAATTGGAGATCTGCATTTTCGACCATACAACGACTCGAATGGAGCCATTCCAATAGTCACCTGGTAGCTGTTATTATACGAAAACTCAACCAAGGACAACGTATCCTGCCAGCCACCACTGAAATCCATCACAACCGCTCGCAGCATATCCTCTAAAGTCTGAATAGTCCGCTCAGACTGACCATCTGTCTGTGGGTGATAGGCTGTACTCATAGCCAATCTCGAATCATCGCTGCTTGCAAGCTTTTCCAAAATCGAGAAGTAAATCTTGGATCTCTATCGGACACTATCGAAACAGGAACTCCATGCAATCTCACCACATAGTCGATATACAGCTTCGCCATTTTCTTCATCGAACACCTCACGTCATAGGGAATAAAATGGGCAGACTTCGAAAGTCTATCAATCACCACCCAAATCGCATCGCATCCCCTACTCGACCGAGGCAGATGAGTCACAAAATCCATGGCGATGTGCTCCCAATTCCATTGGGACACCTCTATGTTGCGACAATGGCGGATCCGGATCCCGTTTCCCGGGGCGAAGCGGAAGTTTAAAATTTTGCACCGGGAATCGTTCAATACATCAAAACAATACAATAAACCATACATAGGATGTTTATCGATTGTTACCTTGCTGGTCTAGGCACCTAGCTCCAACCAGATTCATAGAGAATTCTGGCTCTTGAAAGGTAGGCGGCGGTAGATCCTCCTAATCAGGTCCACGACCGGAAACAAGAATCCTTCGTCAGCCTGCACTAGAAGGCCTAACGAATTTGGCACAGACAGAAACTCCTCGAAAAGCTGATCGGAACAAGTCCGATCACAGCAAGAGGCGGCGGACGGCGGAGCGCGGCGGCGCGTGGGCGGCGCGTGGTGGTCGGCCGAGAGAAGGGAGGAGGGCGGCGCTTGTAGTAGGGTTTGGAGTTGTGGTGTGATTATATTTTGAAGCCCTAGGTCATATCTACATATAAACCTATGATGGGCTTGAACAAGTCCAATGGGTTTGGGCCAGGCCCAGTCCAATATGAACATTCGGTTCAATCCCATCATTGCGGCTCCATGATAATCCCGATCGACGATCAGATCGGACCGATCGACTCAGTTTCCAAAACTTAATATTATGATGCGAAAACAATTTTTCAGACCATCTAGTCCAAAATTACAGTTTGGCCCCTCAACTTTGGGAAATCGCAATTTGACCCCTGTTGACTTTTAGGAAGTCGCACTCCCTAAAATCCTCCTCTTATGCTCAACACATTGAGCTCAGTTTCCGTGTGGGAATCGTGAATCCAGTACTTGTGTGACCCTCAATGGTTCAGGGATACAGCTAGCCGTGGGCCCACAACCATTGTGACTCCGAAATCACAATTTCGGACTTGCCCATCGGATCATGGTAAAGCGCCTAGCAACATCGCCCCATGATCCCCTAGGTATCACTGATAGTGCCTGCAAGAACCAGTTGGTCGTGGTTAGCGTACAGTACGGTCCTTTCAACACATATATATCGATCAGATCAACGACCATTGGTAAATCGAGAGTCGCTAGAGATCCGATAACTATGCATACATCTTGGAGATCAAATAGTGACATCGCGAGTGTTACTAGGCAAACCCATTTACCTAAAACACATCCAGTACTCTGGCCAGAGATTTATCACACTATTGTCTCCTCAGATAACATAGGATATCCACGCATAAAAGCGAGCAGTGAATACTCGACAACGAGGCATCGACTCCTACATGCATCGGGACCTAACCCAATCCCACCACCTAATGAACCCAACGGAATCGGTAAACGGGTCAAAGTGAGGCGCCTATCATGTAGAGTCTCAATGACGTTTCGAGTAGTGAGGACTATGTTGTTTGGCATACGGTGGCGGATCCGGATCCCACTTCCCGGGGGCGCAGCGGAAATTAAAATTGGCCCGGAAAGCATTCAATACATTAATAAAAGCAACAAACAAACATTCATAGGATGTCAGACTTGTCACCTTGCTGGCGTCTAGGCGCCTGGCTCCGATCAGTTTCACGAGGAAACCGGCACTTCAAACGGTAGGCGGCGGTAGATCGTCAATCAGGTCCACGACCGGAAATACAATTCCTTCGTCAGCCTGCACTAGAAGGACTGACAAATTCAGCACGGACGAAAACTCCTCGTCGCGGTGATCGAAACAAGTCCGATCACGGGGCGGCGGAAAGAAGGCGGTGATCGGTGGTGGCGCGTGGGAACCGGCGGCGGCGGCGTGAGGCTTTGGAGGAGGGGGTGGCCGAACACTTAGGTCTAGGGTTATATGTTGTAGTGATTAAACCCTAAGTACAAGACTTGTATATATTAAATATACATGGGCTTGAACCGGCCTATTGGACTTGGGTCAGGCCCAAGTCCATATGAACATTCGGTTCATTTAATTCACTGCGGTTTCATCATAACTCCGATCGTCGATCAGATCGGACCGATCGACTCAGTTTCCAAAATTGAACGTTATGATGTGAAAAATAATTTTTCAGATACCTAGTCCAAAATGACAGTTTTGCCCCTCAACAGTGGGAAATCGCAATTTGACCCCTGTTAACTTTTAGGAAGTCGCACTCCCTAAAATCCTCCTCAAGTGCTCAACACATTGAGCTCAGTTTCCGTGCGGAAATCATGAATCCAGAACTTGTGTGACCCTCAATGGTTCAGGGATACAGCTAGTGGGCCCACAACCATTGCGGCTCCGAAATCACAATTTCGAACTTGCCCATCGGATCATGGTAAAGCGCCTAGCAACATCGCCCCATGATCCCCTAGGTATCACTAATAGTGCCTGCAAGAACCAGTTGGTCGTGGTTAGCGTACAGTACGGTCCTTTCAACACATATATCCCGATCAGATCAACGACAATTGGTAAATCGAGAGTCGCTAGAGATCCGATAGCTATGCATACATCTTGGAGATCGAATAGTGATATCGCGAGTGTAACTAGGTAAACCCATTTACCTAAAATACATCCAGTACTTTTTCCAGAGTTTTATACACTATTATCTCCTCAGATAGCATAGGATATCATGTAAGCGAGAGGTGAATCCTCGACAACGAAGCATCGACTCCTACATGCATCGGGACCTCACCCAATCCCGCCGCCTAATGACCCCAAGTGAGTCGGCAAACGGGTCAAAGTGAGACTCCTATCATGTAGAGACTCAATGACGTTTCGAGTAGTGAGGACTAATCAGTACAACCAAGACCTCGGACTTATCCACTCGACAAATGGTAACCACTTGGAAAGTCCGAACGAGGGTAGTTCGATAGATCACCAGGTCACTATCCATCTGCATGCTCAGAACATCATAATGTTCCCTACCAATGAAACATGGTACTTCACATCGCAGATGCTAGTCTCAAGCTCGGGCGGCCTTATCCTCATTTTGACAGCCCAATAGACTAGGAACGAATTCAGAATGCACAGTGACTATTAGATGTGTTTCATGATAGCCATCATATCCACTATCACATCTAACATACACTATGATGTATTCTAGGTCTTTATCCAACACAATTGTTAACATTATAAACATTAATGAAAATAAAGAAATAGATCACCAGGTCACTATCCATCTGCATGCTCAGAACATCACAATGTTCCCTACCAATGAAACATGGTACTTCGCATCGCATATGCTAGTCTCAAGCTCGGGCGGCCTTATCCTCATTTTGACGGCCAAATCGACTAGGAACGAGTTCAGAATACACAGTGACTATTAGATGTGTTTCATGATAGCCATCATATCCACTATCACATCTTATATACACTATGGTGCATTCTAGGTCTTTATCCAACACAATTGTTAACATTATTACATAATGAAAATAAAGAATTCCATAAAGAAATGCGTATATCATATATAAAGATCGTTATACACAAGAGTCAATAAAACCCAAACGCCACAAGTTGGCTAGTTGGGCATCTACTCTAACAATCTCCCACTTGCCCTAAAGCCAACTGCTCATCAGACGTAGTGCCATTGTTTCGCGATGTTTTTCAAACAACGGTCCTGGCAAGGGCTTCGTAAGAGGATCAGCAATGTTGTCTGCAGAGGCGACTCTCTCAACAGCTATGTCACCTCTAGTCACAATATCCCGGATTATGTGGTATTTCCTCAGTATATGTTTGGATCTTTGGTGAGACCTAGGCTCCTTGCTTGCGCAACGGCACCCGTGTTGTCGCAGTACACCGGGACTGGACCAACTCCATCAGGGATGACGCCCAACTCTTGGACAAAATTCCTTATCCAAACGGCCTACTTAGCAGCAGCTGATGCTGCGATGTACTCAGCCTCAGTGGTTGAATCCGCGATGGTGTCTTGCTTGGAACTCTTCCAAGAGACAGCACCACCATTGATCATGAATACAAATCCAGAGGTAGACTTCGAATCATCCACGTCACATTGGAAGCTAGAATCAGTGTTGCCTTACAATTTCAGTTCACCACCCCCATAGACCATGAACATATTCTTAGTCCTTCGTAAGTACTTAAGAATATCTTTCACGGCCTTCCAATGCAATTGGCCGGGGTTGGCCTGGTGGCGGCTCGTGACACTCAGAGCATATGCGACATCCGGTCTAGTTGAGATCATGCCATACATAATACTACCTATTTCCGAGGCATATGGCACACATGTCATACTCTCTATCTCCTCATCAATCTTTGGACACATAGACTTAGATAGAGTGACCCCGTGGCACATAGGTAGGTGTCCTCTCTTGGACTCTTCCATAGAGAACCTCTTAAGTATGGTATCGATGTAGGTAGCTTGGGTGAGTCCTAGCATCCTTTTCGATCTATCCCGATAGATCTGTATTCCAAGAATATAGGATGCTTCACCCATGTCCTTCATCGAGAATCTACTAGACAACCACACTTTAGTTGACTGCAGCATTCCTACATCATTCCCAATGAGTAGAATGTCATCAACATAAAGTACTAGGAATGTCGCAGCATTCTTCACTACCTTCTTATACACACATGGCTCCTCGGGATTCTTGACGAAACCAAATTCCTTAATTGTTTCATCTAATCTCAGGTTCCAACTTCTTGATGCTTGTTTGAGACCGTAAATCGATCTCTGAAGTTTGCATACCTTATGCTCACTTCCTACAGATGTGAAACCCTCAGGCTGCGTCATATAGATCTCTTCCTTAATGTTTCCATTAAGGAACGCAGTTTTCACATCCATTTTTCATATCTCATAGTCGTACCATGCGGCTATGGCTAGTAAGATTCTAATTGACTTGAACATTGCGACTGGTGAAAAGGTTTCATCATAGTCAACACCTTTCATTTGAGTGTAACCTTTCGCGACCAGTCGTGCCTTGTAGGTCATTACCTTACCATCAGGCCCAAGTTCTCTTGTACACCCATTTGCACCCAATATGAAAAGGTTTCATCATAGTCAACACCTTTCATTTGAGTGTAACCTTTCGCGACCAGTCGTGCCTTGTAGGTCAATACCTTACCATCAGGCCCAAGTTTTCTCTTGTATATCCATTTGCACCCAATAGGAACAATTCCTTCGGGAGGATTTACAAGAGTCCAAACTTGGTTCGCATGCATTGAGTCAATCTCAGACTGCATTGC